>JANAVB010010193.1:743285-970914 GCA_029216955.1 Iris pallida | reverse complement strand
ATAATAATATAATAATAATAATAATATAAACAATTTTCAAGGTAGTTTATATATATAGTTATTCTTTTCCCTTAATAATAAGTCGCGATATAATAGTCGTTTCCTATTTCTGATTTGATTATCGTGCCGAACTTTGATTTTGGGCTACTATATACCAAAACTAGGCTATTTGGACTATTCTGGACTCGATAGGACCGTCTGTGCCGTCGTTTGGGACTATCTTATAGAGCATTGCATCGTACATATTCTATGTTGACACGTTCATGTCGTGCACATCGACTCCAACTAAATTGAGGCGAGTACATTCTCTGATAGTTTTTATTATCTTGATAGTCTCTATGATATCTGTTCGTAGTGTTATGCTTGATTCCTGATACGAGAGTACACAAATTGTTATAGCTTGGATCCCGTCATGAGATGTTACGCCTGGTTATCCTGGTATACTGGTACTGTCTCGTTCTTGACTATTGTCCTTGTACTTGTATAGACAACGATTTCTAAGGGGATTTGTTATCCTCTTAGAGAATCCTGTGTCATAACGTGGTATGGTTGGATCTATTATACTAGTCGAGGGATGGGAAGATATTAGGTGATTATGTGATCATACCTCTACTTGTTACTCACTTGTGCATAGCTCACCCTCGCCACACGTAGGGTGTAGCCTGACCTTACTTGTACTTGTACATAGCTTCCATGTATGGTCGGCCAGACCTCCAGGTTTACCTGTGCTTGTACTTGTGCATAGCTAGTCATATTGATAGTCTGATCTTAGTCGTATATGTTCTATTCCAGATTATCAATGCGCTGTTTAGTAGTAGTATATGTTCTATTCCAGATTATCACCTGCTGTTACACTGTACCCATGATTACATATAGTACATTATTACCATGACATGCTCACAAATTTTTTTGCTTTTCCACTGTTCAGTTCTACTTATCCATCAGGTAGTTCATTGCTTTCTGTTATTTATATTTTTTTGTCAATTTAAATGGAACTACTGTTAGTTTATATACTTCGCTCCAATTTTGACTGAATAACCAACATTTTTAGGAGTTGTTATGCCCTACATACTTGGACCACATGACGATGCTAGCTGACACAGGTTTTCGATGTTCTATTACTATGAGTTGTCTTCTGGGAGCTCTAGGCCATTATTCCTTATTCAGATTCATGTTTCATTGTCGGATTTGTCTCTGACACATTCTTCATTGGTATGATCATTTATGGATTCTAGTTTATTTAGTGATACTGTTATCTCTTCTTATTCATATCTTCTTTAGATGTATGTGATTTGAGTACAGATTGTTATTATAGATCATATATGTTGTAGATATATATACTGGGTACTTGACAGCGTTCTACCATCGATACTGCGGCGTAGGCTGGGCGTGGTCCACATACTTGTGCCCAAATATTTGGGTGCAGGTCGTGACAAATTTTTATGGTGGCCCATGCAGGACAGTCTTTGCAGCTAATGCGAAGTCGTGGTAGTACTTAAGTTTAGCCGTACTACTTGAGACTGCCCTAGGATTTGGATTTGGATCAAGCAATATTTTAGGATTTTGGTACTCAATCACATATTAGGATCTCTTGAGAAATTCCAGGGATGAACCTTGAGAATCTTACTTCGAACTATATTGAGTCTATTTCCTTTCGCTTTGCTTAACCTGATTTTTGAAATACTTGCCGTTGCCGAACCTTACTCTTGCATGAAGATAAGTTTTGTGGACTTTTGAAGGAACAAAGGAGTAGAAGTTGAACTTATAACCATTTGGGTTGGTAAGAGAATGATTAGCAAATCTTATATATAAGGGTTGAGAATTATTTTTTGGTTATATTCAAGAAACTTAAAATTTTGACTCAAATATTATATTTGGGGCTTGAGAGTTTGTCGGAATAGGTTTGAGAAAAAAATAAACAGAATATAACAAAGGAATTTGGAGAAACAAAGGAAGGATTACATAATCAGGTTGGGAATTTCTAATAGATGTGGGTTATATATTTAAAGGATTATGGGATAGTATTGAATGGACTTGCGACAAAGAAAATGTTAAAGAGACGTTTTATATAATTGTGGTGATAAGGGCTATTGAAGAGAATGTTGGATTATCTTTCTTGCTTGAGTAGTCAAGAAGGTGGCACGAGATGCGATTATTATACAAAGGATGGAATTTCCAGATTTCAAGGAATTACCAAGACGAAAATGGTAGGAGGATTGGAATAAATTTGCAGGAGTGATGACTGAGAATTTGAAATAAGGATACTTAGGGTTTACAATTTACTTAGAAGATTTGATAAGACCAGAGCCATACAACTTGGATCAGTTATTGACACATGAAATTTTAATGAACGGTTACATATAGGAATTGTGATTCCTACCTTGTTGTCAACAAATTTAATTGATTTGAGCAATAATTGAGGTTGCTTGAATAAGACAAAGGATAATTTCGAAGGTAGTTTGCTATGAACTCATTATTAGAAAATTTCAATGACATAGAGTTAACATCTGTAGAAGATAAGAGTGATAGAAAATTTTGATATTAGAGGACTCTGACAATTTAGACACGGACTTCTAGAAGAATTTACATGAATAAAGGACCTTAGGTATAAATCTTAGGCCACAAGATTATCAGTAATTGGTAGTTAGTGACTTGAAAATCACGAGAAAGATTTAGTAAGGAAGAGATTGATTTTAGACAAAGGTGGACACCTTGGAGGTTGAAATTTTAGTTGCTTTCGTTGATTTTGGACAAGTGCAAGAAACGATTTCGTTATGACCAAATGATCAAAAATAAATTTCTATCATCATTTTCTTCGTCTTACCATCCTTTCTTCGTTTTACTTTTCTCTGTCATACTTACGTCATCAAATTATCTCATATCTAAATTTGTTATCTATACTTTGAAATCTCTTGAATTTTCGTACCTCTGTTCTAGAGAAAGACAAGGAAGTATAATAATCATCTAGCTCGAAAAGGAGGCAATTTGTTATCATATGATAATCCTGGTAGGAATATAGAATGTTGGACATTGAGATAGAATTAGTAGGAAAATGATATGACTAAGATTGGAAACAGATCAAGAGATCGATATGGTCAGTTTGGAAATACACTTAGAGAATTACAGAGTATTGATTACCTTAGAAGGAACGTAGGAGGATTTCGAGAAATAAGAACAATGGAATGTACCTTAATGGTAAGAACTGTGATATCTTATATTTTTAAAACTGATGAGGATATTCGAAGCCGATTCGATCTCGAGGTATATCGTATTTAAATTAAGATTAGATACTGAAATTAGTAATCCAAATACATGGAAGGAAGCTTACGACTACATGCGGGGATGATACGAAATTGAACAAGATATTGAGAAAATGACTAGGAACCAAGACAACAAAAAAAATTTAATTATAGGAAAAAGAAAATTTAGAGACTTTTATGGAAATTTTTAAGTTTAAGAAGGATAAAAATTTGAAGGTATAAAAGTTGAAGAAAATATGAAATTGATATTTAGAATGAAGGAGAATATTTGTATGGTAGGGTGGCATTAGATTTGAGTAATAAGAAGGGTGTGATTTGAACAAGATCAAGGATTTTATAAACCTTGATTCAGGAATTCAGATCGAGGTTAAAGACAAGTGGTGGTATTTCGATTAAGCCGATAATGGTTTTAAAATAAAATAAAAATTTGAGGGGTTCTAACAAGGGTATGTTTCATGGATTAGTGCCAAGGCAGATTGGTGTCTTCGGAATAAAGGTCAAGCCTATAGTATTATAGCAGGGTTCAGTCTTTATGACTAAAGATTATGATTTTTGGTAGTAGTCACATAAGGTTTTGGTTTCAGGATTAAAGATCGTGATTTGGTAGTGATATGTCGGGACTTGTAAGAGAAATGTATAATTAGAAAATGACAATCGGATAATCTTGGTAGTAGACGAAGCAGAACGAGATGATTACCTTGACTTCCTTTTTCAAATTATATCTTTTGATTTTCGTACCCTAGCAAAAGAAATTGATTCCCTATCCTTGAATTGTTCATTAAATTCCATATCGCTAAAATTTTGATCTACCTTGATCGGGACCAATCGATTTTGGTCATCTCATTTTTCACGCCAACATTATTGATCCTTTATTATACCCAAGTGATAAAAATTCGATTGTGACCTGGATTTCCATCTTTTGGTTGCTCGTGTTCAGACTTCGATTTCGTTCTTTATCATGCCTAAATCATTTTTAATCAAGGATCGATTGACCTTATCTTCGATCGCGTCAAAATTTTAATTATGAATATATCTGAATTTTGATGCCACTATCACTCGTGCCTAAATCCTTCGATTATATTTTTCATCGCATCTAAATACTATTTGATCAAAGTTAGACTGACCTTATCCTTGATCGTGTCAAAATTTGATTATGATCATGTTTGGATTTAATTGCTATTAACACTCATGCTAAATCCTTCGATTTAATTCTTAATAATGACTAAGTTCCATTCTGATCATGATTTGACTTGGCTATTATTCTTCACATTTGGTCTTACCTAGATGATCTGGCACGGCTAGACGACTTTGATCCCCACGATCGTAATTCGAAGGATCGTGACTATACAAACTAATTGTATCCCTAAATCGTGCCTAAATTTTTGATATTCGATCACGACTGTCTGATCCGACTACGAACTTAGTCGTGTCAGAATTTGGGCGTGATCATGTCGGAATAATTTTTCTATCGTGCCTAAATTTTGATTCTCTAGTCACGCGTGCTCATAATTCATTCCAAATCATGCCTGTGCTTAATTATTTTCTATAGCTCTATCGTAAATCGTGTCTAGGTGTTTCCAAATCATTTTCAAGGTATTAATCATGTCAGAGTTTTGATTATGATTCATGACCTAACTATAATTGTGATTCTTAGGACTTGATCGTGACAAACATTTGATTATTCTTAATGATGTCCAATCGCATCGTCCCTATATTTGATCGTGCCTATCCTATTGATCATTCTATACTTAGACGTGATTCTAACTTGATCGTAACTAAACGATTTTGGTTTTCCTAGTCACGACTTTATGCTTAAATAACTTGAATTCATTTTTAAATCGTGCCTATAAAATGTTGTCCATATTTCAGTTTATCGTGCCAAAATCATTAGTCGTGCCTAAGTGACTATGAATTTGATTATCTTGATCGCGTCAATCCATCATTCTTTGATCATGCTTAAGGCATTGACTAAACTCACTGTCATGTTTCGATTTCTCCTGCCAACCTTAAATTTCGAGGACGGAATTTCTTTAAGGAGGGTAGATTTGTAACCTCCGTTAACCGAATTTTGGGAAATTTTCAAAATTTTGTATTTTCCTATTTTTCAAAAAATTTCTTATTCTTCAAAACATGAATTTTAAATATAAAACGCATTTTCGATCGTATGAATGTTATCGATATTTGTTGGGCCATTGGTTCTATTATATGCGGAGTTTTATCCTAATTGATTTCTTGTTCCTTCCCTTAAATTTATATAAGTTATAAAAACATTTGACGTTGAGTAAAGAAAGGATTTAGAAAATATTTTTTATAAATGAATATATATATATATATATATATATATATATATATATATATATATATATATATATATATATATAAGCTATTTTTAAACAAATTAAATTATCAGTTAGTGTTAGTGTTACAGTTAGTTGTTAGTGTTTTTCCACTAATTTTCTACACCTATTACATATTACAGTTCTGCCATTAGGGTTTCCTACTCTACCCTATAAGTATTGGGGACTCCCCAAAACTTAGCAACCAACTCCTAAACGCTAAACTCACACAACAGCCACCACAACTCCCCATGTTGTTCTGCCAACCCATCCCCTGCCTACTCCTCCTGGCCAGCCCGATATTAGACCACCTTTAACATTGCCCCGGCTACCATCAGCATTGCTCCCGGCCACCTCTCCTCCCACCTCCATTACCAACCCAACCACCAGCACCCTGGCCTCTTCCGACTCGCCATTCGCCGCCACGGGACCCCTGTTCCTGACCACCACACACGATAGCCTATCCCGGCCACCCCTGGATCCTACCAGCACCTACCATTCCTGTAACCCCCACCATCGTGTCCACAATTACAACCATCGCCCCAGCCAATGTCGCACCCACAACCACCATTCCAGACCGTTAGCACCACCAGTACCCCCCGCGACCACATCATCAACGCCGTCACTGTCACGACCCGCACCCTGAAGAGGGGCACGAGTACGTAGTTACGTCCAGCCTACGCCGCAGTATCGGCGGTAGAATGCTGTATATAGGGTCTGTAAATACTACGACTAAAACAGATAAATGTACCTGTACAGAATATACACTCCGAATGGAGGTAACATAGCAATACAGTCTCAATCACATATATCAAACTAAGGTAGATAGCACGGAAAGGAAAATACGATAGATAAAACAGGAAATGAGTCCAAGATCCACAAGTCAGAGCTATACACAAACATCTATGCCTCAGAAAATATATAATAGATACTACAACTGACAGCGCTAGCTGGCTCGCAGGCTAGGCAAACCTAACTAGCTAAGCTACTCAGGGTGAGCAAAATCTAGTGGCTCTACCGACAAGCCACTGTCTAAGTCTACTCCGTCAGACTCTACCCCATAGTAGGTCGGGCAATCAGCCTCGGAATCATCTGTAATATGTCAACGGTATCCTGTCAGGAAAATAAGCAAGTACAAACACCAACAGCAGTTCCATATGAATTGATAAATTCTATAAGAGACAATGTAATGAAATACAAGACAAAATCAACTAGAAATATATATATATATCATGGTGTGAGTACTGAAAAGGACGACGATATGAATGTATATAGGACGACTTAGGAACTGTTCGGAAAGCCGAGTTACAACCCCTAAACCAAACAAGGACTGGGGTTGTAACCCTTCTTCCGAACAGAACTTAGTCACCATAGATAATAAATATAAAAGGTGCCTTGAATTATTAGTGCGTCATGTGATCGGCTTGGGAAAAAACATGTTCAGGCTTTCCATCTGACCGGCTACAACCAAATAACAAGTGTGAAGCAACAAGTGTAAAGATAAGGCTGATCACAATGGAAAGTTGTGAACAAGTAGCTATGGACAAGTGTTGAGTACAAGTGTGAAGCAACAAGTGGGTATTTTGATCACACAACCACTAATAACTCCCCATCCCCGAATAGTATAAAGGATCCGGACATAACACGTCATGACACGGGATTTAAAAGCAGGTGATCAGCCCACTCCCAAGTCCATGTCTATACAAGTAACAAATAAAGTCATGTACCAATACACCAAGTAATCCGGGAACAACATCTCATGACAGGATCCGACATATACTAGTCCGTGAACTATCGTGTCTGAGAATCAAGTAAGACACTACAACTGAATCGGATATAGCAGATATCAAAACAATGAAAACTATCAGTGAATGTACTTGCCTGTGGTCCTGAGCTGATAAGGTGAACAGACGCTCAGAGTAATCACAGACCTAAAATAAGATACTATGAGTCAAACAGGGCTTTATACTGAAAAAATGAAGCTAATGAATGCAAGTCTAAGTCAAAACTAGGTCAATCTAGGTCAAGCTGAGTCATACTAGGTCATACTGGTTCATACTAGGTCATATCAGGTCACTGGGAGTCAATCCAAGTCAAACTAGGTCAAACGGGGTCAAAGGTTGACTTACAGTTGACTTTTGGTCAACTGGTCAACCCTGGTCAACTCTTGTCAACTCTAGTCAACTCTGGGTCAACCCTAGGTCAAACTAGTCAAATATTGACTAACTATTGACTTTCAGTCAACTGGTCAACTCTGGTTTGGTTTCGGTCAATTCTAGTCACTTATAGGCTAAGTTTGACTTTCGGTTGACTTTTGGTCAAAATGGTCAACCGAGGTCAAAACTAATCTGAGGACACTAATCCTAACCATTACCAACCAAAAGAACCTAATTCTAACTATATCTTAGAAGTTAAACTCAATATCTTAATTATACCCTATTACCTACATTTACCTTTACCAAAGGTAATCCCGATACCTTGCCCATTACAAAGGAAACCCCGCTAATACTCAAGATACTAGCCTAGGCTCCTTAGGGTATCTAGATACTATCCTATCTAGGGTTTACCAACCAAGAAATCTAGGGTTCTTGGGCATCAAAACTATTTTTTCTAATATGTTACTCTTCTACACATTACCTTTAGGTAATATTGAGATATTAAGATACCACATCTAACATAACTCATTCTTCAAAACCACACTCACTCTCCCTCACAAACATCATCTATCTAACCCCCATCTAACTTAGAATGCTACTTCTAAAATAACTTCTCAAAACTAACTCAAACATCTACCACTACCCTCAAGATAACATAACATGGCATACTTTCTAACATTGACAAACCTTATTTTCTACCACTATAAACACTACCCTACTAACCACCTAACACACTAAAAACACTCTCTATCTTAGGGGTTTCGTAGTACTAAATGTGGTTGATAAGTGTGGGTAGGTATTTGGGGCTAAGGTGGGTCAAAAGGTGATGTTTCGAAACCACAAAACCCCCAAAAAATCATCCTGCACTGCTTCTGCTTACTGCTTTTTCCTGCTTACTGCTTACTGTTTTTTTCTGCTGCTTTCCTGCTCATTCTCTCACTCTCTAACCATCTAATCACACACATAAACACATATACCAAATCCACCACCCTTCTCTTCTAACACACCTACACACATCTATATACAAACACACTACCACTCAATCAAAACACACATCACTCAACAAACTACACTAGCCTCAAGTCAAATAGGATGGCATGATCCTCCCAACTCTCTCACCTTCACAACACACACACTACACTACCATCTATACAACATGAAACACACACTAGCACATATCCTCTATCAATCTCACTTCTCTCCACTAACCACACACATCCTTATCTCATTCAAATACACACACTATACTAACATATATTACATAACAATAATATATATATATATATATATATATATATATATATATATATATATATATATACTATATCATACATATTCTTGACAATCTATGATACCTACATTCACAAGATATCAATACTAGGCTCATAGGTTACAAAAAATGCCTACGTCGCATAGTCACTCTTCTACTTAAAACCAATACTATACCAATTGGGAATTCACAAAATTCTAAGATTAAAGTATGTTATAGCTCTTCGTGTTAGCTTTCCGAAACTTCAAACGGATCGCATTTTCGTGTCCGGAAGCTCCCGGAATCGCGAAAACACCGAAACACGTTCTTCTTTCGTATAGCTGACACTCAAATAATTCTACAGAAAGTTATAGAACGAATTTGGCTTGTTAAAATTTATATTTGGAAATCTAACTTCGATACGCTTCTTTTAAAAAAAACGGGAGGATAATTGGAGTTATGAGCTAAAAGTTATGACATTTCTAAGTTGCTCTAGCTACTAAAAACGTGGATAAAAATTATGACAAATTTGGGTTGTTTGGACAAAAAACACATGTAGGCCAAAATACTTGGATACCAACATAGCTATCTAAATAAAACATATTCTAACGATCCTAAATAAGATCAATCCACTCTCTAAAAATATAAATCTGAGATTAAAACACTAATTAATCATTCCTACAATATATATATATATATGCATACAAGTGTCCAAAATAGGGGTTTTCCCCACTAGGACACAACCACAACACAAAGGACACTCCTATGACCTCCAAATGGACACAAAATGGACACAAATGGAGATACAACCATGAGGGTCATTCCTATGGATTCAAAATAATCCTACATGCATGTTGGGGTGGATTAGAGGAGAGATTATACCTTCCGGGAGAGAGTTTCAAAGGAAAAAGCTTCCCGACTCGACACCGACACGTAGAGATTCCAAAAGGACACGAACGAGCTCCGAATCCTCCCAAACTTGAGGAGCTCCTTCCTTGGATTGAATGGAGAGGGAAGAAAGAAAATTTGGTGGAGAAATGGAAGGATTTGGTGATGGTTTGATTAGGGAAAGCTCTCTAAAAAAAATGGGGAAGAACAAGAGAGAGAAATGAAAGGAGGAAATGATGAAGTGGTGGAGTCTTATCCACCAAAAGTGGCCAGCCATAATGGTGGATTTTGTCCTATTAGAAAAGGTCAAAAAAGCCCCCTACACTAATCTATTAGTTAATACATGGAAGGGCTTCTAAGTCGGGAGTAGTTTAGTCATTCCTAAAACCACTAATCCAATTTAATCCTAACCAAAATAATTAGCCTAGTCACTAACTAAAATATCTAACATGTGGGCCATGGCTAACTAGTGTAGGCCTGCTAGAGTCAAAACTATCCCGGGTCCCCGATACAAGTCGGAATGAGTTGAAATTCGAACCCGACTCAAATAATCCGAAAATATTACAATAAATAAATAAATAATTTCAAAATAATTTTAAAATGAAAAATGACAAAAATACTCCTATTTCTGGAAACTGGGGGTGACAAATCTATCCACCTTAAATAAATTTTGTCCTCGAAATTAAAACCAAACAATAGTATAATCTCAAATCACAAGTCATGATTTAAAATTTAAATTGATTTAAAATCTCAAAATCAAAGCATAAATTAAATGACTAAAAATTACAAAATTTGAAATTACTCTCAATTAAAAACTCCAAGTCTACCACCATAAAAGAATTCATCATCAAAATTTAAAACGAAGCAAACACACAAAACAAAAATTCATGCAATTTGATAATCGTATGCGTCTGTCTAATAATCATGATACTCAGAATCTCCGTTATGCCAGTGAGCACGGCTACGATAATCACAGAGTCCTCAACTACGGTACATATCTCTGGAATCATAGTATTTAAAATTTTCGTATTGCCGCTAGCTTGGCATCGAAAACCTTAAATTTCCACACCCTAGGAATACGTCCATAGTCCGACTATATGTCCTCACTCTGTCTGCTAGAATGACCCTAGAGGATTCTAAAATCTCATAATCGAGGCGACCTAGCCCATACAACTTATCTCAGAAGGAAATCACATCACAAGAACAATTTTTCATTCAACGAGCAAAGAACAGATAGAATCGAAGTTCAAGACAGTTTATGAAGAAGCAATGCGAAAATGAGATCGAAAGATTGGAACCTGCTATCTGCTCTATTACTGCCTGAGTGGGCTCAACTGCCATGGCGAACGTACGCCCCTGCTGGCCTCCTCTAGCCTGCCGCACTCTATCCTGGCCTGCCTGTTTGGCTGCACGGGCAGCACAGTCCCTCATCTGGTGATCTGGAGCTCCACAGAACAGACAAACTCCCAACCTTAATCTACAGACCTCCCCGGTGTGCCCTATCTTCTTGCAGAAGGTACACTGGATGGCCTGCCTCTGGCCCTGTCCCTGGTGCTGCTGGGCACGAGCCGGTGCCTGCTGGAACTGCAACTGAGGCTGCTGCTGCTGAAACTGCCTCTGCTAGAAGTGTGGGCGCTTCACTGGCCCTGCACTCGAACTAGCTCCCAGAACGTCACTGCTCCTCTTCGGCTTGAGGCCGAAGTCCTCCTCTGTAATCTGAGCCTCCATAAGGATCTGCTCGAAGGTTGCGTCTCGTCGCCCAGATGTGCGAGTGTGCACTGCATGAATGAGACCCCTCCTGAACTTTCGGGCCTTGTACCGCTCATCCTGGACCAAACTAGGTGCAAACCTGCTCAGACGGAAGAACTCTGCTGCATACTCATCTACCGACGAGTTTCCCTGCACCAAACTGGCAAACTGCCCCTCCAAAGTTGTCAAGGCTATATCTGAGTAGAACTTTTCCTTAAAGAGCTTCCTGAAGTCCTCCCAAGATATACCTCTCACTGACGCACGCGGATCCGTGCGGTACCAAGTCATCGTTATATCGAAGAACTGGCTCGCTGCAGACGTCACCCACAGACCTCTCGGGACCTCTGCCAACTCCAGACTCCGCTAGACATCCTCTAGCCAGTCGTTCGCGTATAGGATACCCTCGGTACCCTTGAACTCCCGCGGGTTCATCTTCCTGAAGTGGAGGTGTGTACCGGGTCTCCTCTGACCCTGCTGCTGTGCTGGTGCTCCCTGAACTGTAGCTGGTGCACCTCTCTCCACTGCTGCCATAGCTAGCTGATGCAAGTTCTCCATGGTCTGTCGCAGCACCTCTGCCTGACGGTGCTGTGCCTCTGCCTGTGCTCTCTGTGTCTGCAACATCTGCTGCAGAAGGGCCATCATCCCCTGGGTATCTGTCGGTAGCTGAGGCGGCGGTAGAAGAATGTCAGGGATGACCATGGACGGTCTCGTTGCTAGAGGTGGAAGACCTCCTGAAACCATCGCTGCTGCTCTCGTAGTCGGAGGTGGATGACCACCCGGATCTGACCTTTTTGGAACTATACTGGGCCCTGCTGCCTGAGAACGAGTCACCGTCATCCTGAAGATGAATTGAACCCAAGAAATCAATATGGCACAAGATAAGATATTATCAAAGGAGGACAATTGAATTCAAATGCAAGAAGAGTTGTCATGGAAATTAAAGATTAGAATTTTCCTAAAATGTGATTGAGTAACTCCTACCATACCCTAGATCCTACATCCTAGTCGCAGGCTCGTAATTAGTACTCTAAGTCGAGCATCATTACGAGATCGCACTAATTGCGACACTGACCTACATGGTCCACCATGAAAATGTGTCACGACCCGCACCCTGAAGAGGGGCACGAGTACGTGGTTACGTCCAGCCTACGCCGCAGTATCGGCGGTAGAACGCTGTATATAGGGCCTGTAAATACTACGACTAAAACAGATAAATGTACCTGTACAGAATATACACTCCGAATGGAGGTGACATAGCAATACAGTCTTAATCACATATATCAAACTAAGGTAGATAGCACGAAAAGGAAAATACGATAGATAAAACAAGAAATGAGTCCAAGATCCACAAGTCAGAGCTATACACAAACATCCATGCCCCAAAAAATATATAATAGATACTACAACTGACAGCGCTAGCTGGCTCGCAGGCCAGGCAAACCTAAGTAGCTAAGCTACTCAGGGTGAGCAAAATCTAGTGGCTCTACCAACAAGCCACTGTCTAAGTCTATTCCGTCAGACTCTACCCATAGTAGGTCGGGCAATCAGCCTCGGAATCATCTGTAATATGTCAACGGTATCCTGTCAGGAAAATGAGCAAGTACAAACACCAACAGCAGTTCCATATAAATTGATAAATTCTATAAGAGACAGTGTAATAAAATACAAGACAAAATCAACTGGAAATATATATATATCATGGTGTGAGTACTGAAAAGAACGACGATATGAATGTATATAGGGCGACTTGGGAACTGTTCGGAAAGCCGAGTTACAACCCCTAAACCAAACAAGGACTGGGGCTATAACCCTTCTCCCGAACAGAACTTAGTCACCACAGATAATAAATATAAAAGGTGCCTTGAATTATTAGTGCGTCATGTGATCGGCTTAGGAAAAAACATGTTCAGGCTTTCCATCTGACCGGCTATAACCCAATAACAAGTGTGAAGCAACAAGTGTAAAGATAAGGCCGGTCACCATGGAAAGTTAGGAACAAGTAGCTATGGACAAGTGTCGAGTACAAGTGTGAAGCAACAAGTGGGTATTTTGATCACACAACCACTAATAACTCCCCATCCCTGAATAGTATAAAGGATCCGGACATAACACGTCATGACACGGGATTTAAAAGCAGGTGATCAGCCCACTCCCAAGTCCATGTCTATACAAGTACAAGTAACAAATCGAGTCATGTACCAATATACCAAGTAATCCGGGAACAACATCTCATGACAGGATCCGACATATACTAGTCCGTGAACTATCGTGTCTGAGAATCAAGTAAGATACTACAACTGAATCGGATATAGCAGATATCAAAACAATAAAAACTATCAGTGAATGTACTCGCCTGTGGTCCTGAGCTGATAAGGTGAACAGACGCTCAGAGTAATCACAGACCTAAAATAAGATATTATGAGTCAAACAGGGCTTTATACTAAAAAAATAAAGCTAATAAATACAAGTCTAAGTCAAAACTAGGTCAATCTAGGTCAAGCTGAGTCATACTAGGTCATACTGGTTCATACTAGGTCATACCAGGTCACTGAGAGTCAATCCAAGTCAAACTAGGTCAAACGGGGTCAAAGGTTGACTTACAGTTGACTTTTGGTCAACTGGTCAACCCTGGTCAACTCTTGTCAACTCTAGTCAACTCTGGGTCAACCCTAGGCCAAACTAGTCAAATGTTGACTAACTATTGACTTTTAGTCAACTGGTCAACTCTGGTTTGGTTTCGGTCAATTCTAGTCACTTATAGGCTAAGTTTGACTTTCGGTTGACTTTTGTTGACTTTTGGTCAAAATGGTCAACCGAGGTCAAAACTAGTCTGAGGACACTAATCCTAACCATTACCAACCAAAAAAACCTAATTCTAACTATATCTTAGAAGTTAAACTCAATATCTTAACTATACCCTATTACCTATATTTATCCTTACCAAGGTAATCCCGATACCTTGTCCATTACAAAGGAAACCCCGCTAATACTCAAGATACTAGCCTAGGCTCCTTAGGGTATCTAGATACTATCCTATCTTGGGTTTACCAACCAAGAAATCTAGGGTTCTTGGGCATCAAAACTATTTTTTCTAATATGTTACTCTCCTACACATTACCTTAAGGTAATATTGAGATATTAAGATACCACATCTAACATAACTCATTCTTCTAAACCACACTCACTCTCCCTCACAAACATCATCTATCTAACTCCCATCTAACTTAGAATGCTACTTCTAAAATAACTTCTCAAAACTAACTCAAACATCTACCACTACCCTCAAGATAACATAACATGGCATACTTTCAAATATTGACAAACCTTATTTTCTACCACTATAAACACTACCCTACTAACCGCCTAACACACTAAAAACACTCTCTAACTTAGGGTTTTCGTAGTACTAAATGTGGTTGATAAGTGTGGGTAGGTATTTGGGGCTAAGGAGGGTCAAAAGGGGATGTTTCGAAACCACAAAAACGCAAAAAAATTATCCTGCACTGCTTCTGCTTACTGCTTTTTTCTGCTTACTGCTTACTGTTTTTTTCTGCTGCTTTCCTGCTCATTCTCTCACTCTCTAACCATCTAATCACACACACAAACACATATACCAAATCCACCACCCTTCTCTTCAAACACACCTACACACATCTATATACAAACACACTACCACTCAATCAAAACACACATCACTCAATAAACTACACTAGCCTCAAGTCAAATAGGATGGCATGATCCTCCCAACTCTCTCACCTTCACAACACACACACTACTCTACCATCTATACAACATCAAACACACACTATCACATATCCTCTATCAATCTCACTTCTCTCCACTAACCACACACATCCTTATCTCATTCAAATACACACACTATACTAACATATATTACATAACAATAATATATATATATATATATATATATATATATATATATATATATATATATATATATATATATATACTATATCATACATATTCTTGACAATCTATGATACCTACATTCACATGATATCCATACTAGGCTCATAGGTTACACAAAATGCCTACGTCGCATAGTCACTCTTCTACTTAAAACCAATACTATACCAATTGGGCCTTCACAAAGTTCTAGGATTAAATTATGTTATAGCTCTTCGTGTTAGCTTTTCGAAACTTCAAACGGATCGGATTTTCGTGTCCGAAAGCTCCTGGAATCGTGAAAACACCGAAACACGTTCATCTTTCGTACAGCTGACACTTAAATAATTCTACAGAAAGTGATAGAACGAATTTGGCTTATTAAAACATATATTTGGAAAGCTAACTTCGATATGCTTCTTTTAAAAAAAATGGGAGGTTAATTGGAGTTATGAGCTAAAAGTTATGACATTTTTAAGTTGCTCTAGCTACTAAAAACGTGGATAAAAATTATGACGAATTTGGGTTGTTTGGACAAAAAACACATGTAGGCCAAAATACTTGGATACCAACATAGCTATCTAAATAAAATATATTCTAACCATCCTAAATAAGATCAATCCACTCTCTAAAAATATAAATCTGAGATTAAAACACTAATTAATCATTCCTACAATATATATATATGCATACAAGTGTCCAAAATAGGGGTTTTCTCCACTAGGACACAACCACAACACAAAGGACACTCCTATGACCTCCAAATGGACATAAAATGGACATAAATGGAGATACAACCATGGGGGTCATTCCTATGGGTTCAAAATAATCCTACATGCATGTTGGGGTGGATTAGAGGAGAGATTATACCTTCCGGGAGAGAGTTTCAATGGAAAAAGCTTCCCGATTCGACACCGACACGTAGAGATTCCAAAAGGACACGAACGAGCTCCGAATCCTCCCAAACTTGAGGAGCTCCTTCCTTGGATTGAATGGAGAGGGAAGGAAGAAAATTTGGTGGAGAAATGGAAGGATTTGGTGATGGTTTGATTAGGGAAAGCTCTCTAAAAAAATGGGGAAGAACAAGAGAGAGAAATAAAAGGGGGAAATGATGAAGTGGTGGAGTCTTATCCACCAAAAGTGGCCAGCCATAATGGTGGGTTTTGTCCTATTAGGAAAGGTCAAAAAAGCCCCCTACACTAATCTATTAGTTAATACATGGAAGGGCTTCTAAGTCGGGAGTAGTTTAGTTATTCCTAAAACCACTAATCCAATTTAATCCTAACCAAAATAATTAGCCTAGTCACTAACTAAAATATCTAAACTATGGGTCATGGCTAACTAGTGTGGGCCCGCTAGAGTCAAAACTACCCCGGGTCTCCGATACAAGTCGGAATGAGTTGAAATTCGAACCCGACTCAAATAACCCCAAAATATTACAATAAATAAATAAATAATTCTAAAATAATTTTAAAATGAAAAATGACAAAAATATCCCTATTTCTGGAAACTGGGGGTGACAGCCACCACACCCGCTGGCACCCGACCAACTCCCACCACCACCAAAAACAAACCACTACCACCCAAACCACACGAAAGACAGGGGAAGAGCGACCAACCTCCTTCGGCGCTCTGCCCAGTGTGACCCCCGCGTTGGATCCGCTTCGTACGTCCGACCACCTTCAGCCCCCGTCAGCGCTAATAAGCTGCCTCCGCCGGACCTGGTGCCTGTTGTAGTGCCCCAAAATTCGTGATACATATTTTATACGTATTTGTATTTCTGACCCGTATTTCTCATTTTCTTTGATTAGTTAGTTATGGTTTATTTCATATTTAGCATTGTGGTTTAATTGTCATTTATCGTTCATGGATTAATCCTGATTAATGGAGCTTGGTTTATTGAGTATTTCATGGTTCATCATGGCATTGCATTGGCTTGGTTTGGTTCGGTTTGGTGGGTTTGGCTTGGTTGGGTTTTATGTGAACCAAACCACTCCCACCTACCACCACCCTCATTTATATTCCACTCTCTCTCTTCCATTATTACTCATTACTCCTTTCTTCTTCTCCATCCTTATTCTTCACCTACCAGGAGAGAGAGAGCTTAGGCAAGTACATCTTGCTTCATGGAGGAACCCAAATTTTATTGTTCTATTATCTTTCTTGCAGCATTCTAGCACTCTTTAGTACTTGGCATTTTTACTTTCCATGGCTAGATTCTTATAGATCTATATTTATATTATTTTTGGATTTCTTGGGTTTTGATCTAATTAATCTTGTTGTTTTCAAGTTTTGATGGTTCCATGTTGTAGAGTATTTCATTCTGCCCTATTTTGACCTATGGAAGTTCCGATTTGGGCTCCGGATGATAGAGTTATGGAGCTTGAGAACTTGACTCTTATGGTGTTCTTCTTCTCGAAATTTGGAGAAGATGAACTGTGCTTGACTTGACCGTATGAATGTTTCATGCGGCAAGTGATTTCCCTGGCCGCATGAATTATGCTGACCGCATGAACCCCCTTGACCGCATGGCAGCACTTGACCGCATGGACCTTCATGCGGCGAGTCTTCCAGCCGCATAGGCTTCGGCGTAAACCTAGCCGCATGGACTCCGTCTACCCGTAGCCGCATAGGCCCGTATTCCTTTCCAGTCGCATGCGTGTTCACGTTCTAGCCGCATGAACCAACCCAGCCGCATGAGTTTTAACCCTGCCGCATAAGGCCCAGTCATAAATGAGCTGCATGCACCTTCCTTGACCGGCCGCATGGACTTCTGAGTCCAGGCCGCATGGACTTCCTTGATAATCACGAATTTATTTAATATGTTTGGTAATAATAATGGAACCTGACATGAAAGTGGCCCATTGCGGTGCACTCCTGATATATGTTTCTCTTTCTTACTTAACACGATTGATAACGCACATGACTGATGAGGATACTGAATTGAGGATAACTTGACATTATGAACTTGACATGATATGCCTGACATGATAGTTGCCCGCCGTGGCGCACTCTTGACAAGAAAACCTGACATGATATTCCTTGAATTGCTATTGCGATGGCTAACACAACTTGACAAGAATAAAAGCCTGGACACCGTGGGTGTTTGTGTTTGTACAAATGAACCCGTTTTGTCCTGCATCATGTCTAGGACATGAATCCCTGGTTTCCCACGGTCAGGGATTCATACTGAATATGGCTAGGATTAATGACTAGATTGATCAAATAGTTCATGGAGAATTTCCCAGTTACCTGTTGCCCCTTTGGTCCCGGCCTTATATATATATATATATATATATATATATATATATATATATATATATATATATATATATATATATACATGGGATTTGTTGCTATCCGTCGAGATGAGCGCACTTCCAGTCCGCCGTCGAGTGTGGTACCTTAGGACACATGTATCTTACTACAGTGTGTCTGCTTTATCAAGCTATCTTTTCCTTTTCTTGCTGGGGTCACTCAGGTAGTAACAAACAGGTAACCGGACTTGGAATTCTTATTGCATCTTGTTAGTAACTAGGCCTGTGATAACCCTAGTTAGTTAAAGTATCAAGCCGTAGTTCCTGCTTGGCCGAGAAATGATTGAATGGTGTCTAACCAGTCTAGTCTTGTCCTGATCCTGCTCCAGATTGTTACATGACCAGAATGCCTGTATTTACCTTATCGATAAATGGTGGAAGATTCCAAGTTCTATTCAGACGAAGGGTTACAACCCCGGTCCTTGTTTGGTTTACGGGTTGTAACCTGGTTATCTGAATAGTCCCATGGTTATCTCATCGTATATCATCCTGCCTTGCTTTTCCATATGTCCTGTCTTTTATTGATTTTGTACAAGATTGTTTTTTATATTCGCATGTCATACTTTTCCTAAATTACTGCCTCTTATTAGGTAATTATATTTTCGTGCTAATTTGCTGGTTTTAGTTCCTAAGTGAAGCCTCCTTTGTGGCGCTTGCTCTTTCTGGGGTCTGACCCGACTGGTTTTGTATGACCAGATTTTGGAGCAATCCCAGGGGATCTACCGACTTTCCAGCCAGATGGTGACCGCTAGACGTAACCAGGGCAACGAGTGGGTTTATTTTGGCTCTCCCACTATATTATAAAACTATTCTTTTGAGGCGTTTAGCCGACGAGCACTTGTTAGCTCGATGCACTTTACCTTCTGTCTGCCTACGGGCTGTAATCATGATTGGCAACTCGAGGTTGATCATGTATGACTTAACTCTTGCTAGTCCTTACATTTTGTACGACTAGCTTCATGATCATCTGGATATGTAATATTTGGGACGCCTTACAATTGTATATTTGGTGGTCTGATATCTTGTAACTATTATTAGTTGGTTGAGATTGAGACAATAGGATAATTATGACCTTAAGAGACTGATGGATTGTAGATAAACCCTCATATTTCTAGACAGTCGTGACAGTATGGTGAGATGGATTCCATTTCATTATACGTAGCTGGCTATGTCTGCCCCCGCTCTCCAGTATTCTGGTTCTGGGGCGTGACATGGTTTAAGTGGTGGCCCATGCAGGTCTTGTCAATCAAGAAATGTCAGGGTTTGCCGGATAGATATCTTAATCTGTACTCGCCTTTGATCTCCACTCGTATCTTCTTATCTCCTTGGATCCCTGACTTGATAACATGCTTGCATCATTGTTCTATCCTGGTCCTTCCTTAATATTCCTAATGACATTGCTTCAGTGGCATCGCTCCTGTTGATCAGCCAGAAGAAGTTCGGCCGGCATCCCAGCAACAGCAAGAAGATCAAGATCAGTCCTCAGCAGCCGCCTCCCAAGCCATGCCTTCTGGAGAACCAGTGCCCCCAGTCCAGCCAGTTCAGCCAGCAGGGCCAGAGGATGGGGTCTTGATAGGGCTCATCCGTGAGTTGCTTGCATCTCAGGACCGTCGAGGTGATGTCTTGCAGCAAGCAGTACAAGAAGCTATGAGCGGAAGTGGTCCTCGAGGGAATAGTGCGGTCAACAATTTCAAGTGCCTGAACCCTCCCTTCTTCGATGGCAGCGAGGATGCTATTGCTGCAGATGCCTGGCTACAGGACATTGAAGTTATCTTGGAGGCAGCCAGGACCCCTGAAGCAGAGAAGGTGGCGGTAGTACGCCTGCAGTTACTAGATCTAGCTCGCAGCTGGTGGGCTATGCAAGCAGCGAGTTTGGGTACGCCTGTCATGTGGGCGGTATTCAGTGATATGTTCCAGACCAAATACTTCGACGCAGTGGCTAGATATAACCTGCAGGCCAGGTTTAGTAATCTCAGGCAGATGAGCAGGACGGTCGACGGATATGCGGCCGAGTTTTCAAGATTGAGTCAGTTTGCTCCCACCTTGGTGGCAACCGAGCTAGACAGAGCACAGCGATTCCAGCAGGGGCTCCACTTGGAGATCATATTGGCAGTAGAGCAGTTCGAGCACAAAACTTTTGATGCCGTCTTGCGAGCAGCGAGGAGGCATGAGTACACTTACCGAAGGATAGCGGACCGGACCGGAGATCGGAAGCGGTCTCACGACCAGATAAACCAATCCTCAGTACCGGCCCCAGCAGTTAGGGCCCTGACCATTGGAGCTACGAGGACAGATTCGGTTACCTCCTTACAGCATTCTGCCCCGACCTATCCCCAACAGCAAAAGCATAAGCGGCCTTTCGTAACGGGTTGTTCTCATTGCGAAAAGCCCGGGCATGTTGTTACTGAGTGCCGCAGAGCACGGGAATTATGCTTGGTTTGTGGTTTGCCGGACCACATAATGGGATCTTGTCCGTTCAGAAATAGATCATCGTCAACAGTAACTAGTCCCTCGGTTATAGGACCAGCACTAGCACCAGAATCAGCTCCAGTTGACCAACCACAGCAGCTCCCGTTCCCGGGTCCATTGTCATCTCAGGCCCAGGCCTTCCAGCAACAGAGGCCTCAGCAGTTCTCCTTGGCCCAGGCCCAGATCCAGAATCGGCAGAGAGGTATCTGTATCCTATTGTCTTGCTTTCCGTCGTCGTCATGCGGGACACATGTCATGTTTCATGTATCCTAATTACAACGATATATCCCGGGCCCGAGTCATGTCCTAGATCATTCGAAAACGGTTATTGGTACCAACCTTTTCGTATGAGGAGAGGCCCGTGTCCCTGTTTGACCAAAGAGAGAGACCTCAAGCGCAAGACTATCAGTTTAGTTCGTGTTGCTTGAGTTTATCGCTCCTTGGGAGAGTCAAACGTGGGAGTGTGAGGATGATAACCGATCACGTAATCCCAATCGGTTTGGCTCGTGAGGTGTAATATCTTCCTTATGCCTTGCACTTCGATTCCTTGCTTGCATGTATGATTGTGTGATTGATTGGTAGCATAGATTGCTTTCAATAGTATAGTTGTCCCGACATCCCTAGCCTCTTGATTAAATTCCGAGGACGGAATTCTTTTAAGGTGGGTAGGATGTAGTGCCCCGAAATTCGTAATACGTATTTTATACGTGTTCGTATTTCTGACCCGTATTTCTCATTTTCTTTGATTAGTTAGTTATGGTTTATTTCATATTTAGCATTGTGGTTTAATTGTCATTTATCGTTCATGGATTAATCCTGATTAATAGAGCTTGGTTTATTGAGTATTTCATGGTTCATCATGGCATTGCATTGGCTTGGTTTGGTTAGGTTTGGTGGGTTTGGCTTGGTTGAGTTTTATGTGAACCAAACCACTCCCACATACCACCACCCTCATTTATATCCCACTCTCTCTCTTCCATTATTACTCATTACTCTTTTCTTCTTCTCCATCCTTATTCTTCACCTACCAGGAGAGAGAGAGAGCTTAGGCAAGTGCATCTTGCTTCATGGAGGAACCCAAATTTTATTGTTCCATTATCTTTCTTGCAGCATTCTAGCACTCTTTAGTACTTGGCATTTTCACTTTCCATGGCTAGATTCTTGTAGATCTATATTTACATTATTTTTGGATTTCTTGGGTTTTGATCTAATTAATCTTGTTATTTTCAAGTTTTGATGGTTCCATATTGTAGAGTATTTTATTCTGCCCCATTTTGACCTATAGAAGTTAGGATTTAGGCTCCGGATGATAGAGTTATGGAGCTTGAGAACTTGACTCTTATGGTGTTCTTCTTCTCAAAATTTGGAGAAGATGAACTGTGCTTGACTTGACCGCATGAATGTTTCATGCGGCAAGTGATTTCCCTGGCCGCATGAATTATGCTGACCGCATGGACCTTCATGCGGCGAGTCTTCCAGCCGCATAGGCTTCGACGTAAACCGAGCCGCATGGACTCCGTCTACCCGTAGCCGCATAGGCCCGTATTCCTTTCCAGCCGCATGCGCGTTCACGTTCTAGCCGCATGACCAACCCAGCCGCATGAGTTTTAACCCTGCCGCATAAGGCCCAGTCATAACTAAGCCGCATGCACCTTCCTTGACCGGCCGCATGGACTTCTGAGTCTAGGCTGCATGACCCGATTTATCCCAGCCGCATATGCTCATCCCTTTACTGAGCCGTATGGCCTTGCTCCCGTTTTGAGCCGCATGGACCCGAACTCCTTCTCAGCTGCATGGAGCCCATACCCTCCTTCAGCCGCATGCGCCTGACCCCATCCAGCCGCATGGGCTGTTCTCCTTTCAGCCGCATGTGATCATTTCTTGGCCGCATATGCCTGAGCCGTATGACTTTCCAATAGTCCTGTGTACTATTATTTATCATTATTTGCCTATCATTTCTTGGGCTGTTCTCCTTACGTCTTTTGTCATGAACTTGATAATCACGAATTTATTTAATATGTTTGGTAATAATAATGGAACCTAACATGAAAGTGGCCCATTGTGGTGCACTCATGATATATGTTTCTCTTTCTTACTTAACACGATTGATAACGCACATGACTGAAGAGGATACTGAATTGAGGATAACTTGACATTATGAACTTGACATAATATGCCTGACATGATAGTTGTCCGCCGTGGCGCACTCTTGACAAGAAAACCTGACATGATATTCCTTGAAATGCTGTTGCGACGGCTAACACAACTTGACAAGAATAAAAGCCTGGACACCGTGGGTGATTGTGTTTGTACAAATGAACCCGTCTTGTCCTGCATCATGTCTAGGACATGAATTCCTGGTTTTCCACAGTCAGGGATTCATACTGAATATGGCTAGGATTAATGACTAGATTGATCAAATAGTTCATGGAGAATTTCCCAGTTACCTGTTGCCCCTTTGGTCCCGGCCTTATATATATATATATATATATATATATATATATATATATATACATGGGATTTGGTGCTATCCGTCGAGATGAGCGCACTTCCAGCCCGCCGTCGAGTGTGGTACCTTAGGACACATGTATCTTACTACAGTGTGTCTGCTATATCAAGCTATTTTTTCCTTTTCTTGCTGGGGTCACTCAGGTAGTAACAAACATGTAACCGGACTTGGAATTCTCATTGCATCTTGTTAGTAACTAGGCCTGTGATAACCCTAATTAGTTAAAGTATCAAGCCGTAGTTCCTGCTTGGCCGTGAAATGATTGAATGGTGTCTAACCAGTCTAGTCTTGTCCTGATCCTGCTCCAGATTGTTACATGACCAGAATGCCTGTATTTACCTTATCGATAAATGGTAGAAGAATCCAAGTTCTATTTAGACGAAGGGTTACAACCCCGGTCCTTGTTTGGTTTACGGGTTGTAACCTGGTTATCTGCATAGTCCCATGGTTATCTCATCGTATATCATCATGCCTTGCTTTTCCATATGTCCTGTCTTTTATTGATTTTGTACAAGATTGTCTTTTATATTCGCCTGTCATGCTTTTCTTAAATTACTGTCTCTTATTAGGTAATTATATTCTCGTGCTAATTTGCTGGTTTTAGTTCGAAAGTGAAGCCTCCTTTGTGGCGCTTGCTCTTTCTGGGGTCTGACCCAGCTGGTTTTGTATGACCAAATTCCAGAGCAATCCCAGGGGATCTACCGACTTTCCAGCCAGATGGTGACCGCCAGACGTAACCAGGGCAACGAGTGGGTTTATTTTGGCTCTCCCACTATATTGTAAAACTATTCTTTTGAGGCGTTTAGCCGACGAGCACTTGTTAGCTCGATGCACTTTACCTTCTGTCTGCCTACGGGCTGTAATCATGATTGGCAGGTTGATCATGTATGACTTAACTCTTGCTAGTCCTTACATTTTGTACGACTAGTTTCATGATCATCTGGATATGTAATGTTTGAGACGCCTTACAATTGTATATTTGGTGGTCTGATATCTTGTAACTATTATTAGTTGGTTGAGATTGAGACAATAGGATAATTATGAACTTAAGAGACTGATGGATTGTAGATAAACCCTCATATTTCTAGACAGTCGTGACCGTATGGTGAGATGGATTCCATTTCATTATACGTAGCTGGCTATGTCTGCCCCCGCTCTCCAGTATTCTGGTTCTGGGGCGTGACACCTATGCCGTGGGAATCCAGCCGCCATTGCCAGTCGAGCTCGATGTCGCCGCCTGGCGCCCTCCGACCGGCACCGCCCCTCCGCGCCGACCGCCCGACCGCCACCAAGAACCCCCCATGTGAGCCCCTCGACCCTCCTTCTTTTTTGTTTCTTTTCATGAATTAGGGAATTTAGGGACTAGTTGCTGAGTTAATGGAGAATAAAATTTAGGAAAATGGAATAGATGAACGAGTGGGTTTTCGAGAGAACAGCAGGGGATAGCCCCATTCTCTCTCTTTCTTTTTCAATTAAATAAGGATTAGGGTTTCCTAATCTATGTCATTTGATATTAATATCAATGATTGGAGATTTTTTAAATTACAGCATTATTATTATTGATAGTATCCTTAATATTGGGATTATTGTTTGCATTGCATGTGGGTTAGGCTAGGGATTTTTCCTATGGGATAGATATTTTACACATTATTTTGGGCTGGGATTTAGGTATAAGTTTGTATAATGTATACAGGTAAATGTATGTATGTTTATATATATATATATATATATATATATATATATATATATATATATATATATATATATATATATATATATATATATATATTTTTAATATTTTCTAAATTTATTTTGAAACTATATATATATATATATATATATATATATATATATATATATATATATATATATATATATATATATTTGGAACCTCCCATTTATTCATATCAAGGCGCAAAATGCCGAAGCTTTTACAAGTAAGCACAAAAAGTAAGACAAAAAAGAACAAGAAAGAAAGCAGCCTCCTACTCCTCGATTAGAACGTCAGAAGAGCAATGACTGTCAGAAGTCCTCTTAACCTTGTTTGTAGTGTCTGCTGACTTTGTGCGTCTGTCGGAGAGCCTCCCGAATGAGTTGGTTGGACGAATATTGATGGCCCTCGTATATAAATTTGTTGCAGTTTTTTCAAATGACCCACGTGATGGCGGCTGCCACGATCTGGTGGCTGTGAGAGGCGCAACTCCAAGTGGCTAAAAGTTTGTTGAAGCTTCCACCGTCCTGGTCCTATCAACAAAGGTGAGATAGAGCGGTCCAAACCCTTGTAGGAAAGTCTCTTGAGTACAAAATATGGTCAACCGTTTCAGACTGTCTCGTCGTACAACAATGACACGCAGATGCTAAATTGAAGCCGATGGTATTGAGAGCGTCATCAGTGGGGAGCTTCTTACGAAATGCTCTCCACATGAGAAAGGACCATTTTTTGGGAATGCAAGATTGCCAGAAATATCCAATAGTTGGGGAAGGTACCCCAATACCACGAGCAACACTTCTGGCCGATGCAACCGAGAAGGATCCGTTGGCCGTAATAGACTACTGCAGAATGTCAAGTTCCGTTCTGATCTTAAGCCCAGCAACGAGGAACAAAGCTGCGGCCTCTTCCCCACTCCATTCTCAGACCCTCTCACAATTCCAGTCGCTCGAGTAATCCCATATATCTCTGATCGTACTGTTGGTAGGGGCAGCCGATAACCGGGGTAGGAGATCTTTCCCGGACCAACGTTCAGAGAATAAAGATGATTCGCCTGATCCCAGCTGAAGACGGATCAGAGGCTCAGTAAGACTTCGTCCATGAAGGATGCACCGCCATGACGAAAAGGATCTATAGTTGAAATCAGCATCAGACGGATGAATGTGCTTAAAATATATAGCCTTCATGAACCGTGCCCAGAGATTTTGGCTCACTCGAAGCTTCCACCACAGCTTCATCGTGCAAGCGTCAACGACATGCAACAGCCTGCAAAATCCAAGGCCTCCCTCATTAGTGGGTTTGGCCATGGTGTCCCAACTCGCCCAATGATGCTTGTCCTTACCGTCGCAGTATATCTAGAAGAAGTTGGCAAAGAGGTTTTCAATGGAAGTGAGCACCTACTTAGGGGGAAACAAGCGGCTAGGGTGTATATGGGGATAGAAGAGAGCACGTGTTGAATCAGAAACATCTTCCCTCTAGGCGATAATGTAGCGTTGTGCCACCCCTCAAGTTTTTTCCTAACCTTGCCCACCATCCCTTCAAAGATGCCCGCATTGGATCTGCCGTACACCAACGGCCACCCCAAGTAGTAGTAAGGTGGATACACAATAGAGAAGGAAGTGATGTTGGTAAGAGTGGAGGAGTGATCTCTGTTGGTCTTGTGGTGCACATAGATGACACTTTTGCTGGGGTTGACGTGCTGACCAGAGCATTTGGCATATCTCTGCAGCATGTTGTGAACCACCTACACCGACCCGACGTCCCCAGAGGAGAAAATGAGGATATCATCAACATACGCCAGGTGAGTGATGATCGGACAACCGTTATAGGTGTAAAAATGCTGAAAATTCGGGGAACCCACCATTTTGTTCAGATTTCTGTTCAGAGCTTCCGCGACGACGATGAAGATGGTGGAAGATAAAGGGTTGCCTTGTCTGACACCGCAACTAGATTTGAAGAAGCCTTCAGCTTGGCCATTAATGACCATAGAGAACCATGAATTGCTGATCGATCTCCACACGATATTGGTCCAGGTTTTCAAAAACCCGAAGGCCCTAAAAATCGAAATCATGAATTGCCAGTCCAGCATGTCGTACGCCTTCTCTATGTCCAGTTTGATATCTATATTCCCACTCCTAGCTGGAAATTTCAAGCATGTGATCATTTCTTGGGCCGTCAGTATGTTGTCTAATATGTTCCGGCCATGAACAAATCCACTCTGCTCTTCAAAAATAATTTTAGGGAGGATCTCGGTCATGCGGTTGGCAATAATCTTGGAGATGATTTTGTTAGTGAAGTTGCACAAGCTTATAAGGTGGAAGTCTTTGACGGTCACCGGGTTCTCCTGTTTGGGGATAAGAATCAGGTTAGCAGAGGAAATAGATCTGGGATACCTTGCTCCTTGGAAAAAAATGATGACCACCTCATGAATATCCGACTTGATGATGTCCTAGCACGATCTGAAGAATACACCAGTGAATCCGTCAGGTCCAGTGGCACTGTGCTCGCCAAGGGCCCAAACTGCATCTTTGACTTCCTGTTCAGAAGGAAGGAGCTCCAGCTAGGTGTTGTCTCTGTCGTCAATCAGGCGGGGGATCGCCGCTAGGAAATCCTCGTCCCTGGTAACGCCATCTTTGGTGAACAATTGGGAATAGAAATTTGCAGTAGCCAATTGGATACCCCATTGATCTTTTATAATGTCCCCGTTCTCATCTGAGATCTGGTGGAGGTGGAGCTTCTGTCTGCGCCCCTTGACACAGGAGTAGAAATAGCTAGTATTTTTGTCTCCATCGTTGTCCCAGGTTAGTCTAGCATTCTGTTTCCAGAATTCAGTCTCAACTTTCAGAAGGAATTTCAACAACGCTCTGGTAAGGTTCAGGGAGATATGGGCGGCAGAAGATCTGTCGGTGGCGAAGAGAGCTTCCACACGGGTAACGTCGTCCTCAATTGTACGAACAGCCTATAAAATGTCCCCAAATGCTTCCTTACTCCAACCAGTGAGGGCTTTCTTGGTAGCTTTGAGTTTGTTCGTGATGCAGACAAGGGGCTCAAGGGTGTCCGCACCACTCCAAGATACAGCAACGATGTTCCTGAACTGGGGGTGGAAGCTCCAGAAGTCGAGGAAGCGAAAGCTTTTCTTGATCTGGTTCGATTTGCTACTAATCTCTATGAGGAGAGGGGAGTGATATGACTCAGAAGCATTGAGGTGCGAGAGTCTGGAGATGATCTCCAAATTCGACCACTTAGATTTGATGCGGGCACGGTCAAGGCGAGAGTATTATCTTTGAGTGCTTTCTTGCATGTTGCACTAGGTGAAGGCGCTGCTGGTGAACTGAAGGGAGGACAGGTGAGCGCTAAAAATAAAGTTGGTGAAGTCGTGAATGGCCGACTGAGGAGGGGGTCGACCTCCTGACTTCTTCTCTCTACAAGTAATAGGGTTGAAATCGCCAACGCAGAGCCAGGGAAGGTCGTTGTGGTTCAGATGAGTGTCCATCAGGTCTTCCCAGAGCTGTCTGCATTCAGGGATGTCGCAACTGCCATGCATGACGGACAAGAGGGAGCGAAAATAGAGCATGGGATGTTCCACCCAACACGAGAGGGCCTGTCTCGAGTCATGGATGATGCCGATCTATACGTCGGCGCTGAAAAGGATCCAAATATCATGGCAGCCAGTAATAGCCGAGGTGAAGCCTAGCTGCAACTGGATGGAGCTGAGTTTGTTTGGGAGAATTTTAGGTTCAATAATCATGAGGATGTCGATTCTGTAAATTTTCTTGAGACTGTTTAATCGTCTCAAGGTGGGTTTATTGGCAAGGCCCCTAACATTCCAAGAGAGGATGTTAAGCATTGAGGTTGCTGGATGGGGGACGGGGGTTTCGCGACTGACCTGGTGGTCCCGGCCGTAACCTCTTTTGCACTTCCTTTGTTGGATTTTTTTGTAGTGGAAGCTGACTTTCCGACCACCTTTATAATTTTGTCTGTCTTCTCGTTCGGGTGCATGTAGACCTCTCCGGCAATTTCGGCCACTGCTCCGAAGTAGCTATTCATGCTGGTGATTCCAGCGTTTACGGCTTATTTTATCCTGGCGACTGGTGCTTGTCCAATGTTGGCCAAGGCATCCACACAAATATTGGCTACCTCATAGAATGTGGTGGGGATAACTGTGTTGGAATTTTATGGGTCCTCTTTGCCCGTCGAATCCGTAGGGTTCTCCAATGTTAAAGACTTCGTTAAGGTGTCTGTCTTCTCTTCTGTGCTACTGATGTTCCCTGTTTCCTCTTCCAAAATGTTAGCACATGTGGGTTCTTCAGTGTCTTGAGGGTCATCTGTGGGCTCTGATGCAAGTATGTCAGATTTGTTGGCGAGATTGATGCCTGGGGGATTGTATGGGACGATGGCTCTTCCTGGGACGCCTGTTCTTGGATATGGGAGTTACCGGTGCTGGCTTCGATCCGGATGTAGGAGTTGGATAAAGGTAGGAGGGGTGATTATGGGGTTTCCTGGGCGTTTGTGTGGTTGCCACCTTTCGGATTACCTTCTTCTTCAGTTCTGGGTGCACATGAAAGCAATGCTCAGTAGAGTAGCAATGCATATGATAGTGTTTGCAGAATATGATATTGTTATCATATATAATTTATTGGGTATGTGTCTTATTGCGTAGCGAGATTTGGATGTGGTTGGGGAGATCCTTCGGTAAGTCAAGTTCCATGCAGATTTTGGCATAATTTCCCTTGGTGTGGTTGCGAGTTTCTACCGCCAACGCCACAAACGTCACGAAAGCACTGGCTATCCTCCTCAGAGTTGCAGAAGCAAAAAAACTTAGGGGTGGGTTCGGAAGGGTCACCCACGCGGAAACGATCGCGGAGTCTTCTTTAACATTGAAGTCCGGGGACCATTTCACAATTTTCATGATGTGAGTATCTATCCCGACTGTGCCTTTAGTCTAGTCCTTCTTGTGATCACCTTCCATGAGAGGTGGAGGAGTATGTGCTTAGGATCCATGGGTACAACCATGTACCCCGAAGTGCGACCCCAGCTGGGGATCACTTCCTGGACCCGGGACAGCTTCGGGCATCCACTGGAGAATTTAAGAACAAAAGTGTACGAAAATGAAGCCTACATGGATGAGATTTCTGAGGGGGGAATGGCACCAAAATCTCTTAGTTTCAGACAGACCAGCGAAATCAATCTCAGGCAGCTCAACCTCAGAGAGAGGCTGGAAGTGCTTGGTAGCACGATTTGGGCGAAATATATCAGCATAGGATGACACGGGGAAGGGGGGGTTACGTTGGTGTTGGGATCGCCCAAAGACCCAAGATGCGCCTGGACGAGCCCGCCCGCTGCCTGGGTGGCATTGTCGGAAAGCTCGACTTCTGATAAAATCGAGAAGTTCTTGTTCACACGGTCTAGTCGAGTGATGTCAGAATACTGAAGAAGCATAAAAAATCTCAGCTGAAGACATCCCTTCGCCAAAGCGCAGAAGATACAAAAAACTGAGGCTCGGTACTAAAAAGACAAAATATAAGATATGGAGAGAAGTCCCTTTATTGTCATGTCTACCAAAGTCTAGTATAGATACATCAGAACTACACATAAGGGACTAATTCTGTTCTTCTATGAAGAATATAGTACATATTCGACAAAAGCCTAGAGGGATCTACAAGGGATGCAGTCTTCATCGAAGCGGATCCTTCCTTCTTCTCGATACACGCGCTGGAAGATTGACCTCCACCGAAGCATGTTCTGACTTTCTTGTAGGCACAGCCTCCCAGAAGCATATCAGTTACTTAGCACTTTGAAGAAGCCAGAGCCTTCAGGCCAGAGGCGCAGCTACCTGCCTGTGCCAACCTCTGAAACAAGATGGTGGTAGGCCCTCGTCCCCTTATTTTACTTCAGAAGCCAGCGTCTTCACTCTAGTGGCGCAACAACCTGCCTGTGCCAATCTCAGACGCACAAGGGTGTCATACCCTTCCCTTCGCAGCCAACGCCTTCACTGTTCAGAGGCACAGCTACTTACCTGCATCCACATGAGACACAGGATGGTGATATGCTCACACCATCTCCATTCCCACGGCACAGTCGTCTGTTCTGGATCAGAAGCTTAAGTCACTTCTCTACAAGAGACTTGGGAACTCCCATCGCAACCAATGCAAGTCAACCTGTCGCTCCAAAAGCACAGTAACCTCGCCAACCTGAAGCACAAGCCTACTTGTCGCCTACAGCATAGTAACTCCGGTAGCCCAAAACACAACTTCATAAATTGCTCTATATGCACAGAAGTCTCATCGTCATTCGAAGCCAAGTCCACTCGTCGCGTGAGAGCACAGTGGTTCCGTCGTCTCCAGAAGTACGGTCTACTCGTCGCCCCAGAAGCACAGTAGCACTTAGTCCTCAGCAGAGGCACAGGAAGCATGGGTCCACCCGAATTGGTTTATTTAAACCGCCTCTTGCAGAGAAGATTGGGATGAAATCATGATTGATATCATATCAGATTGATTTAAATCTTAGACGAGGATCAGTTACACTCCAAATCTAGGATAAAATCCCAAGATTTACTCGGTTGTATCCGAGCAAGCAAATAGGCACACTCCACGTATCGCCTCCTTCGCCTATGTTTATAACCACCAGAGATCTCATTTGAGGGGAATCTCGATGTCCGCCACGTGTCAGCACTGCTGAAGCCCGTACCGTACAATGAAGGCAGATTCTTTCATATCTCAGGAACCCTAATGCACATCGCCTATGTGCTCGGTTCTCTAGAAATAGAAGTTCTTTTTCTTTCACTAGTAATAAAAATAAAAAGAGAGAGGGAACATTGACAATCGATAATCTTCAAAGGATCAGCAATCTCTATCCACGAAGAGTCCACCACCCTCATCCACCTATCAACCAAAGAACCAACCAACCAACCATCTTCAAGGGATCTTCTCATCCAGACAGCCTCTTGATTAATGACCCCAGAGTCCCATCAAAGGCGCCAGAGAGACATAGCAAGGTTGATTCGTCGTCAGATCGTCAACGGAGTAAAAGAGCCACTGCAGCGCTCGATCTCCACCGTCACACTTTCCTAGAAACCTCTTCTTCCTGTACTTAGAATATCTTGTTTAGGACTTCCTTCTTTGTACATAGATATCTTATACGTTCAATAAAGCAAAAAGTTCGTTCAACCTTTTGATACGTCGAACAAAATGGCGACTCTGCTGGGGACTACCTTCTCCTCCAACGAGAAGGAGGTGACGTAATCTGATGACAACTTGCTGAGAGCTTCTTAAGACATGCTGGTCGTACGCTTCGACCAGCAGGATTTTGAAGATGTCATCTCTGATAAAAAGTCAAAGACTTCGAAGCGGTTCGTACAACCGAAGAAGACTCGACGTGCCTGGAGGCCTAAGGCGGCTGCAGCCTACAATACGATAGCAGAAACTGCATCCCAGGACCCCCTCGACGTCAAGGCCATAAAGAAGATCCCGGCTGCTACAGTCTTATCCCCTCGCCCGATTCCCGTCCCGGGAAAGCATCGAGAGGAATATGGTGGTTCCATGGTTGATCTGACGAAGAAACGATGCCAAAGGAAGCGCACACCGGTCCAACCCCTCACGATGGAAGTATTATCGGTAAGGAGATATGTCTTCGAAAGAATCTCTTTTCCTTCAGGTAAACCTTTGGCGGACTCTGAATACTACTCGCTCACTGGAGGTAGTAGAAAGAGATCCCAGGTGGCTCGTGCTTCGTACAACAAGCGTGCGACACCAGCGGCCGACCAGAGGCCCGTGTTGACAGTAACACGTGCAGCTGACGGAAAGCTATACAAGACTGGCTCTCGTGCTTTGATGCCTCAACTAGTCAAATCTTTCTTCCATTGGAATACTCCTGTGCGTAAGCTAAGCCAGGGGTACGTCCCAGGAGAGGGAGCCACGCGAGCAGCGTTCCCACAGGAGCGACATGAGGCTTCCTCTCCATACCTGCTCTAGCCGTACTTATATATAGCTTCCCTACATGTACAATGGGAGTGCTACGACAGAAGATCCAACCCTCTCCCAAGCGGAAGAAGAATCTGTGGCATAAGATGTACCTAAATCAAGGCACTCTTGTACCCAGATTACTATCAACTGTCGTTGTCAGCAGACGGCTGCGCCATCGCCGAGCATGCATTCCGTCTTCCAAAGACTCTACTCCAAGCCGATACCATGCCAGAGGCTTAACAGGGGGTCGGTGAGCCATAAAGAAGACGAGCCCTGCATTTCCACATGCTATGCGATGCAGGGTTCCAGAGCTTTCAAGAAGCCTCCCAGAATCCTTCCATATCGTTTGCTAAACCGAAGAGGATGTCAGAGAAGAGTAAAGCTAAGGTACCCGATGCAGGTATGTTCCAAGGCACTCGTTCCAGATCTCCATTGGGGCCTTGTCAAAAATTGGGGGTATCCAGCCTCCTACCATGCACGACAACCCTGTGTTCCACTCTGAGGAGGCTCAATATGACACAGATGTCTCTATTGGTGTAGCCAGTCACCAGACCGGGGGTAGCAACCACACTAAGTCCGAAGAAGATCGCAAACTAACAGAATATCCTCAGGACAGCGAGACTCAAGCATCTGAGGTAGAAAGTGAAGGATCCACGGCTCCCTCGAGTCACCCTCACACTCGGTCCGTGTTTATAGGCGATGGCAATGAAAAAGACAACAATGAAGCTCTTAGACATATCGAAGTCCTCGAGAAGAAGTTAGATACGCTGACGGACACCATGAAGACCCTGTCCTCGGTATAATCGACCTCAAGAGTAGCATGGCCCCCACTGCCTCTACACCTGCGCGTAATCTGCCAACCAATAACGAATCCAGCTGGTTGCCTACTGCCAATCTGCCAACCAATGGCCGAGATACAACACGCCATCAGGGAGCTGTATGCTCGTAATGAAGCCAAGGAGAAGCAAGCAACGCTATGGAAGATAGGGTTTCGGCAGCCATACCCTACCGAGTTGGACAACGTCGTCTATCCTCCCAAATATAATCCGTAAACGCTTACACCTATGAAGGGAAGGGGTCTCTCCGATAATACTTGAGGTACTTTGCCTCCGTAATGGGGTACCTGCCAAAGGATAATGCCCTCATGTCCAACATATTCATAGGAGCCCTGCAGAGGGTAGCCTATGAGTGGTTCTGTAGTCTTCCAGAAGACTACATCTTGTCATTTGAAGACCTAAAGACTCAGTTCGTAGAACGATTCTACGAAGAAGGCATGGATATGACCATGTCGACCCTCATGGAAATTGTCCAGAGGAAGAAAGAGCCTGTCCGTGCATACATCGAGTGCTTTCGCCAGATAACCCTCAGATTACCACCCGACATGCCCGAGCCCATGCTTATGGACTCCTGCCACAAGAACATGCTACCCACTATAAAATTGTGGCACAGTGCTCCCTGTACGGAGTGGACGCCCTTCATTACAGAGGCGGATGCCACATAAAGGAAAGCCCAGGATGCACAGCTCCTGGGGCTACACTTTTCTGCGTCCGAAGATAAGGGGAGATGCTCATGCAGCAACAACCCTAAAGACGAAAAAGGCAAGCAAACCATGACCGTCAATATCCCTAAAGGTTCAACAACTTTGAACACCAAATCTTCGAAAGAGCAAAGGCCGAGGGAGACTTACTTCGTCAATGACGAGGATACACTGGAGCTCTTCGAGATGCTTACGAAGAGTGGAAAACTGTCCATCCCGGTGCCCATACATCCTGCTAAAGTGGAAAAGGTGGACCGTCCAAAGTACTGCCATTATCACCAGTACGTCCATCACTCAACACAGGACTGTTATGTGTTGAAGCGACAAATTCAGCACCTCATCAATGCCAACTTCATATCATTGGATTATGAAGAGAAGACTGTCACGACCAACATGGTTACTCTCCAGTCTTAGAGTAGTCCAGCTGCAGGGGTACAGTGTGACGTCATTCATGTCCTCGAGTGGCAGTAGAAGTGGTCAATCTTCTAACATCATCAGGTTACGAGTAAGAGGACACCCTGTACTCTGATAACAGAGCCATTTGGGGCTTCGAAGAAACGCTATCCGCCAACATGGTCTCTCTAAACCCCTCAGTCGAGGATGAAGACCAAGAGTTCGAGTACTTGAAAGACGAACCCTGGATGCAGCGCTTAGGATCCCAATGGGAGTGGCGTTTCGAGCAGCGCGAACCCCCCACGAAAATGAAGTCGTCTAGGTCGAATTAGGAGATAAGGCCTCACCTAAGCCCATCTTTATCAGCAAAAGTCTAACAGAAGATGAAAGCAGTCTCTGATACAGCTCATCCGCAAGTATATCGACGTCTTTGCCTGGATCTACGAAGATATGCCAGCGCTAAACTCGAAAGTGGCTATGCACTGCCTCAATATCCTGCCCTATGTTAAACCGGTCAAGCAGTAACAGCGTCAGTTTTGCCCCAATATTATGGATGCTATTGAGGGGGAGGTTGATAAACTCTTCGAGAGCGGCTTCATCCGTGAAGAGCAGCACCCAGATTGGGTCACAAATATCATCACTGTCACTAAGAAGAACATAAAGATACAAATTTGCATAAAATTTAGAGACCTCAATTCGGCCTGTCCTAAAGATGAGTTCCCTCTCACGATCATCGACGTGATGATTGACAACACCTGTGGCTTCGAGCGTATGTCCTTTATGGATGAATTCTCAGGCTACAACCAGATCAAGATGCTTCCCGAAGACGAAAATTATACGGCATTTCGGACTTCGAAGGGGGTATATTGCAACACAGTAATGCCTTTCGGATTAAAGAACGCGGGAGCTATCTATCAAAGGGCTATGAGTACCATATTTCGCAAGCATCTCCGAAAGACGGTAGAGGGTTATGTTGAAGACATCGCCGTCAAAAGCAAGTACAAGTCCAACTACTTGGATGATCTACGGACGGTGTTCGATCTAATGCAGACACATCAGCTAAAAATGAATCCAACCAAGTCCTTCATGGGCGTTTCCAGCGGCAAGTTCTTAGGCTTCATCATCACAGGAAAAGGAACTCATATCGACCCGGAGAAGACCAAAGCAATTCTTGACATGGCACCTCCAAAGAACCTCTGAGAGCTTCGAAGTTTGCAGGGCGACTGGCGTATATAAGGAGGTTCATAAAAAATATCTCTAGTAAATGTCAACCCTTCACCAGACTAATGAAAAAAAGGTAGCCCTAGTCATGAAGTTTGCAGGGGCGACTGGCGAAGAGTGCCAGCTTCGAAGTTTGCAGGGGCGACTGGCGAAGAGTGCCAGCGCACGTTCGACGACATCAAGAAGTACCTCACCAGCCCTCCTGTGCTGGTAGCCCCAGTCATGAGGAAGCATTTCCTACTGTACGTTCGAGCCATGGATCATTCTCTTGGTGCCTAATTATTAGCCCAAAAGAATAAAGAAGGCCACGAACAAGCAATATATTATATCGGTAGGACCATGGTTGGAGCCGAGCACCGGTATAATCCTGTTGAGAAGGAATGTCTCGCCCTTCTTTTCGCCATCCAGAAGACACGACATTATGTGACCGGACAAACGATCCATGTGGTATCCAGGATCAAGCCTCTCAGAGTCCTTATGACCAAGCCAGGGGCACTGAATTCACGGCTAGCCACATGGGCAATTCTTTTGACTTCTTACGACATGGTGTTCGTCCTACAAAAGGCAGTCAAAGGCCAAGTATTGGCAGATTTCCTGGCGGCTCATCCGATGCCAGAAAATTCAAAACTCTTCGAAGAAATCCCCGATGAAGTACTGGAGTCCAACGCAGTTTTGGACAACTCAGTATGGCGCCTGTTCTTTGACGGAGCCTCAAGAGCGGGGCCAAAGGGTAAAATCATAGCAGGGGTCGGGATCGTCCTTATTACTCCGAACGACCTAGTTATCAATCGTACATATTCTTTTACGAAGTCATGCACCAACAATGCTGCAGAGTATAATGCCCTCATCATCGGACTCCAACTCGCCAAATAGCTGGGGGTTGACTACATTGAGGCCTATAGAGACTCGAAATTGATCATCAGTCAAGTTCGAGGTCAGTACGAGGTTCGACATGAGGACTTAATCCCTTACCACCAAGCGGCAATCGACATTATCTCCACCTTCACAGGATTCTTTATAGAACATGTGCCACAGTTGCAGAACTTAGAGGCCAAGACACTAGTCGGTCTCACCGCTTCTTTGGTCGCCCCCATTAGATCTCATCATACCATTTAAGTAACGGGCTGGGAGTTAGTCTATCCAAAGAATGCCCTGCGCGCATGTCAGAACTACTCGTTACAAGTATGAACTGATGAAGGCACCAGGGATTGGTAGTTCCCATTTATAGACTATGTAGTTTATGGGATTCTGCTTGAAGACCCAAAAGAAGCAACTTCTATCAGGAGGCGCTCACTCCGTTTCTTCTACGATTTGGCCACCAAAATGCTATATCGTTGCTCATACGACGGACTTCTCTTACACTGTTTGTCTCGTATAAAGGCACAAGAAGCACTCAGAGAAGCACATGATGGAACCTGCTGTAGAAGCATGGAAAATATTACTTTTAGTCCAACATCGGAGAGGAGAAGAAGAAAGGGCTCACTCTAATCTATAAATAGAGCCCTCGTGACTCCTTCGAAAAGGGCACCAACTTCTCTTCCCACCTTCCAACTTGGACTCTTCCTACTACGCACCTTCGGGTGCTAAGTCGAAGAAGTCTAGGGCAGTGCGGGCTCGTCGAGCTCAGTCAACTGTTCCAACCTTTGACCATCAGAGAGTCCCGCTAACTGTTAAGCGGGCCTCTGATGGAAAGTTGTACAGAACCGCCCGTGTTCAGCTCCCGATGGCAAACGAACATGGTGGTTCTCCAACTTGGACTCTTCCTACAATGCACCTTCGGGTGCTAAATCGAAGAAGTCTAGGGCAGTACGGGCTCGTCGAGCTCAGTCATCTGTCCCAACCTTTGACCATCAGAGCGTTCCGCTAACTGTTAAGCGGGCCTCTGATGGAAAGTTGTACAGAACCGCCCGTGTCCAGCCCCCGATGACAAATGGACAGGGTGGTTTTCAAGAGTTTCCCAACAAAGATCGAGGGCAAGTACTTTTTACTAGCCCCGCATCAGGGAGCAAACTGGATACCTACGTACTCGTGTGCTCAGGATACTCGGGCCCACAAAGCGAGTGCAAAGGTTGATCGAGATGTCCTTAACTTGCGAGATGTGATCCTTCACAAGCGCAAATAAAGAAGGGGATTCTCTATGCGGCTCAAAATCAACATGGAGTCTCATGCGGCTCAAAACCCAGAAAGCTCTATGCGGCCCATGAGAATTTTTTTATGCAGCTCAAAAAATCCAGAGAAGCTTCATGCGGCTCAAAATCTAGAAAGCTTCTTGCGGCCCAAAAGCAAAGGAGGAACCTTATGCGGTTCGAAATCAGCCTAAGCAGCTGTCCATAATTACTCTGACATAAAGGCGACAGCTCTGACAGAGATGATGGCTCTGACATAAAGACAAGACGTGACATGCTCCTAAAAAGAAGAGAAAATCATCATAATATCTGGCACAGTTCATAAATTCTAAAAAAGATTCTTTATGTGGATCGCCTATGCTACCTTCATGCGGCACAGTCATGAGACCACTCTCATGCGGCTCAGTCATGAGGCCACTCTCTTACGGCTCGGTCATGAGGCTACTCTCATGCGGCTCAGTCATGAGACCACTCTCATACGACTCAGTCATGAGACCACTCTCTTGCGGCTCGGTCATGAGACCACTCTCATGTGGCTCGGTCATGAGACAACTCTCATGCGGCTCAGTTATGAGACGTCCTTCATGCGGCTCGGTTATGAGACAACCTTCATGTGGCCCGGTCATGAGATACTCTTCGTGTGGCTCGGTTATGAGACAACCTTCATGCGGCCCGGTCATGAGACACTCTTCATGTGGCTCGGCTATGGGACAGTCCTTCATACGGCTCAGCAAGGATGCATCATTCATACGGCTCGCCACAGAGCAGCAGTTGAGATACATGACAGAAATCGACCAAGTCTTAACAGTTCGGATTTAGTGCAACAAACAGATCATGATCAATCTTAACCAATTCCCAGCTGCCCACTTCTCGAGGTACAGTTACAAGGATGTGGCCCAAAATTAGCCACGTGGCTGTACACCCCCATTACTCATGAATTCCTATAAATAGCAAGGTGCTATTCCCTTGTACATACACAAAGAGACACAGAGACATACAAAGAGAGAGAGAGAGAGAGCACTTCTTCATCGAAGCCGAGGTTGCGTTCGTTCGTCCAAGGAGTAAGGCAGAGTATAGCACTTTTTCGAGCCTCTACCGTCACCCCCGAGAATCAAAACTAAATAATTGTACTTAGATTGCTTTTCCAGGTTTTGTTCCTAGGCTCTCTTTTGTACAAGCGAGTTTATAATTGTGAGTTAAAGTTCAGTCCTCCTATAAAACTGTTCTGTTCTACGACAATCAATGGAAAACACGATGGCGACTCCGCTGGGGACTAACTTCTCCACTGCTGAGAAGTTGGTGACGCAATCGGACGCAACCAAACTCGGCTTCACGTAACAGATGCTGGTTGTTCGCTTCGACCAGCAAGCGTTTGAAGGGATGCTCTCTGAGGGGAGCTCTAGCCCCATCCAGAAGCGAGCCGGCCCAAAGAAGGCCCGCATGGAGTGGAGGCCCAAAACTGTTGCCCCTCCCCAAGCTCTGGAAGAAGTGTTCTCTGCTGCCTAAGACGGCGAAGAAGACTCACATGCGGCCCCACTTCAGGCCGCAGAGGACCCTGCTGTCGCCAAGTTCGACAAAGGAAAATACTACGATGCTGGACTTGCGGGAGCAAATGGAAACTCTATGCGGTCCAGGAAGAAGCCGCATAAGGGTGCCAGTCGCATGCATAAGGCTCATGCGGCCACCAATCCCAGCCGCGTGCAGAAGGCTCATGCGGCCACCAATCCCAGCCGCATGCAGAATGCCTATGCGGCCACAAACCCTAGCCACAGGGAGATGACCTATGCGGCATCCAATCCCAGCCGTCGGCCATCTGCTCTACATGGCTCGGGTTCAGTCTTCGACCGCCTCTCATGCGGCCCTGACACCGGAAGCTCCAATGAGAATGTGCCAGATTCTATGTGGCACAGTTTGGACTCTTTCTACTATGCACCCTCGGGTGCTAGAGCGAAGAAGTCTAGGACAGTGCGGGCTCGTCGAGCTCAGTCAGCTGTCCCAACCACTGACCATCAGAGAGTCCTGCTAACTGTTATGCGGGAATCTGATGGAAAGTTGTACAGAACCGTCCGTGTCCCGTCCCCGACGGCAAACGGACAGGGTGGTTTCCAAGAGTCTCCAAACAATGATCGAGGACAAGTGCTTTTACTAGTCCCGCATCAAGGAGCAAACATGATACCAACACACTCGTCCGCTCGAGATTCTCGGTCCCATAAAATGAGTGTAAAGGTTGATCGAGATGTACTTGACTTGCGAGATGTGATTCTTCACAAGCGCAAAAAAAGAGAAAAAACCTTGGTGTACAAAGAGTCCTTCCAGAGACATCACTGCACTCAAGTCATTGTCAACTGCTGCTGTAACAAGACAGCAGTACAAGAGGACCGGCAGTCCGTCTTCCAACGATTGCAGCATCCAGGATCGGTCATAGAACAAAGCTCGGGAGACGAGGCGCTTCCCTTTGCCTCTTGTAACTCTGCTCGGAAGGTCCCTATCGGCGAAGGAGGGAAGAAAATAAATACCTCTAACCCGATGATCTCAACCAGCGCGGCCAAGAAACTCTTATCTAAGCGGTTGTCCACAGCCGTCACAGGAGGAGTTTATCAAGGTACCCGCTCTACGATGAAATCTTTAACCCTTAGAGTTCGTCATCTACATCCATGGGGGTAGTTGAAGCTGGGGGTAGCACTCCTCGAAACATCCACAATAATTCGATGTTCCAAGAAGAAGAACCAGGGGAAATAATCCCCCCAGACAACGGAGTCTGGCGTCCCTGAAGACGTCTACAAATCCCAAGACGAGCAATCTCCTATACAGGGGGTGTCACCTCCTCCGAGTCTGAACCAGAGGAGAACATTCCCACATGCCCCGACGACTTCTCTGTGCAAGGGTATGATTCGGAGGGTACATCTTCTACAGTGCCTTCCACCTCTCCTCACGTGAAGACAGTATTCATGACTGAGAATGATCAAGACGGTCCCAGTGATCGACAACGCCTCGACACTCTCGAGGCCATATTTCATACCTTGGTTATGTTGGTGGACGAGATCAAGGCGGCCCTACCGGCTCTACAAGCAAGACACCTGGTCAAACAAGCTTGGGTCCCGTCGTCAATACGGACTCAAACACGACCGCAACAACCCTGGGCGATAATCCACACGGAGTATCGGCTTCCACTGCTGCAGAAGTAGCTAGGGAGGCAAGAAGAGAGGTCTAGCAGCTCCGTGTAATGTTTTATGTCCGAGAAAACTCTCAAGACCTTAGGATACGACAGCCGTATCCTACTGCATGGAGAGATGTCCCCTTTCCTCTACGATACAAGTCATTCAATATCAATCCATATGAGAGGAAGACTTCTGTAAACTGATACATGACCTACTTCGAAGTCATAACAGACCATCTGCCGTATGACGATGCCATCCTCACGAGATTGTTCATTGGGGCATTAGAGGTGGTCGCATTCGATTGGTACCGCAACTTGCCGGATAACTGCATCCATTCCTTTGCCGGCTTTAAACATATGTTCCTGGAAAGGTTCTACGAGGTGGGACAAGATGTGACAATTTCAACCCTCATGGACGTTGTCTAAGGAGAAAAAGAGCTGACAAGGAACTACATTGAGCGGTTTCGTCAAACAGCGATGAAATTGCCCTCCGGTAACCCGGACACTTCTTTAATTGAGATCTGCTAAAAGAGGCTGCTCCCCACAATCAGCCTCTGGATGGGCGAAGATCAATTTAAAGACTGGAAGGCCTTCATCATCAGCGCCACTAGCGCAGAAGCAAAATTGAAGAAGGCTCGCCAACTGGGGCTGCATATCTCGGATGGAGAGGATAAGAGCAAACGTCCTAATACCAACAACAACAACAATGGCAAGTTCCTAAAGAAAAATTATGACTAAACAATATCTTCCAACTATCTCTCAGATTGTGAGTTATGTACCCTCTGGTACCGCTGAACTTACACTCTGACCCCAAATCTCCCAGATTGTTGAGTTACGTACCCTTTGGTACCGCTGAACTTACACTCTAACCCCAAATCTTCAAGATTGTTGAGTTATGTACCCTCAGGTACCGCTGAATTTACTCTCTGACCGCTCCGAGTGGATTTATATCGCATCACCTGGGCAGCAAGTCATGTATGATCATACCTCTGAACTTTTATCCTAAATGCTTTTCCCCACTGGAATCTCCTTCAAATCTATTACCCGCACCACCAGTACGCAGAAGGGTGATAGGTCCACAAAACTTATCCTAATCTATTACCAGTACTCGTATCGCCAGTACACAAAAATGGTAATAAGTCCATAAAAATTATCCTAATCTATTACTCATACCACCGGTGTACCAATGAGTAGTAGATCCACAAAATATTATTCAAATCTATTACTCGCACTACTAGTGCACAAAAAGGGTAATAGGTCCACAAAATTCCCCAACGGGAAAAACAACCACGTCCATATTACCTCTGAGTTATTTTCTCGTCCATCACAAACAAACCACCCAATATATAGAACTTCTACGTTGATAGCACCTCTGAGTTGTTCTGTGTATCCTCATTAGGCCCACTCCTACCACGTGCTCATTACCTCTGAGTATGAAGGCTCTACTTTAGACCCATATTTACCACGTCCTCATTACCTCTGAGTAAATATGTTGGTTTTCTCTCCACTTATTATCCGTACTCGTATCGCCAGTACACAAAAAGGATAATAGGTCCACAAATGTCCATTGTTGACAACAAATGCTGTATTAGGTCCTCTAGTACATGCACCCTTTTTTTCACAATCATATGCCATTCATAAGCAATATCGATTAACGCTCCCACGAACACTTTGGAGAGCAGAGCGATGTCTATAGGTAGATGCCCCATCATGAATTCGAAGTAATTCAAGTATCGGTGGGGTAACGACTTTTTGCCAAAGGGAGTCAAGAGTCTGGGGCTTGTACTTCAGGGAGAACACCACCTTGTTCTACTCTATGGGATAAGGTTGTCTTATCCCTAGCCTCTGTATCCTCTCTCGACTGTTGATGGACTTAAGTTGAGCCCGTAATTCTTGAATCTCTCTTTGGTCAATGTCGGTTGGAGTCGGCGCCCACGGTTGCGGTACGGAAGGGATGTTGGACTCACCGTTGGGACATGCCTCTTAACTTTCTTGACATGAAGTTGTTGGTGGAGCTATATTGTCCCTTATGTCCGCCATTGACTGAGATAAAGACTCATTGTGATATTGGGGATGGTCATCATTACCTCCAATGCATCGAGTCGTTGCCTGTCGCTTGTACTGGCATCGTCTTTGTCGGCCATATAAACCGTCTAACAGTTCCGGGGACTTAGCGAGGGTATGGCATCGCCTGGCCTGATCCCCTGTACTTTATCTTCGTCAGGGTAGGGACGCATGGTGGCGTCATCTTTTGACTCTGGTAGCTGGCTACCCCCAGTCATTATAAAAGCTTGGCTGGGCGATGGTCTACCCCCAGCTTTGTGCCTTATCTTTGGCAGATTTCTACCCCTAGCATAGAAGATAGGTAAAAAAAGATATGCTCTCTGGCTGCGACATGCATTTCTGCAGGAGTCATCTCGATCGAATATTTTGGAATACCCATGTCGTCGGTATAGCTGGGTGGGCTAATATCTTCGCCTGCAGCTTCTTCATGTTGTTTGGGGAAGAAGACACCTTTGAGCCCTTTAGGACGGGAGTATCCCTTTGGATAGAGTAGTAGAAAGCATGAATTGGTTCATCTTCCGTTGTTCGCTGCAGCCGTTGGAAGACAGACATCTTATCTGCAGATACTATTGTTCGAGAACAGCAGGAGTTAATGGTGATTTGAATGCAGCATCTTGTGGAGGGTATACTGCATATGCCACCATCTTTCTTCGACCAGCGCTTACAATCTATTATTTCACGCAAGTCCGACAGAGGGTGTCTGCCTGTGCCGCATGGGTCGCATGGTCGATTGGATGAGGTTTCTGACTCACCATAGGGAATCTTCGGGTAGGATCTACAAGGTCGGCTAACCTCATGTTCATGATTCGGGTGAGCGCATGTGCGGGTCCGATAGAGCCTTCTACCAGGGGCCCGTATGATCATTTGCGGTACTTTCCGATGAGTAACCGTCGAGGCAACAGTTCAGGTATGTCGAACCTGCATTACTCTATACCTCTTTGCACCCGTCTTCGAGTAGTACAACGCGTCAAGGCCTTCTTCATGGGCAGGATTTTGGGAGATCATATGGAAGACAGATCTTCTTCGCCTCTCTTGTGGGTGATGTCATCCGGCACCACTCTGGGTGGCTCGATGTGCATTTACGGGCACTCGTCTTGATTTAGACGAGGCCTGCTCCTACACTTCTAGCTGGTGAGATGGTTAAAGTGCATCTTAGTCTTCTTGAATAGGGAGTGGCCGATATAGCATGTTGAAAGAGCGTGTTCCCGTGTCTTTGGCGTTATGTCCCTTCTCCGGTTTGGACCCGAGCATTGGGCTCTATACTTCCCAACTTTGAGAGTAGAGAAATAATGTACGGGAGACGGATACAGGGTTTTTGTAAGCCCCCAATAGTTTAGAATTATTTTTTATTTTTTATTTATTTTATTTAATATAGTTATTAATAGATAATTTTTCCTACTATTATTTTTTATCTTAATATATACTTTTCTGTAGCTTTAATTTTTGGAGCACAAGAAATGCCAATATGAAGAAATGTCCTTCATGTGTTTTGACTTAGACAAGTTTACCTTCATTTTTATGTATCATGTCCTACTCAAACATGTTCTTTTGTATTCTAATTTTGTCGCACAACTTTCGGGTCAATTTAGGCCAATTTGTTATCTACCGTAAAACTTGTCGTACTTTCCAACTTAATTTGGGACTCGGCATCGATCCAACCTAAATGACCTAATATATTATTTTTACCTATTTTGATCCTACTACACACATGCCAATGGTGTCCCACTCAATTGAGTTTCCATGTGCTACTTACTTTTAAATGGCACATGAGACCCATTTATAGACTTTTCGGTGTTCAATTCAATTCGAATAATTGTTTGGACCATAACCTACTCAAACCAACTTAGTAGGGACCATCCTAGATGCCAAACCATAGTGGAACCATCTTAGATTGATTTAGTTCAATTTAGGAGAAGCCATGTGCTTAAATCCTCATAACTTTGACCAAAGTCAAACATCCCACTATAGATGGAAACCAATTATACACCGAACTAATTTAATTGATTGGTTGACCAAATCAACTCCAATTCAGTCCAAACAAAAACCAAACTCTCCCTAACACATAGGAGAACGAAACCCTATAAATACCAATCCTCATTGGCCGGCCATCCCTTCCCCATAACCTAAAACTCGACCCCCTATTCTCCTTTAGGTCGACACCCACAACCCCAAGGCCGACCCCCTTGAACCCCCTCCTTTTTGACTTTAAAGCACTCCACCACCACTCCCACGACTCCTTCGAATTCATATTCCATCTAGCATTCTCAGGATAATCTCGCGGTCATCAGAGAGGTGTGCAACCTATCCAAAGCGCCGAAAACCTATTATTTTCAGTCTGAATTCAGCAGCAGGTTGGTGAATTACAAAATAGGTTTTAAATATATTTTTCACATCTATTTCACCTAAAACAAAATATAATGGATATCCCTACATGTCTTCTATGATGTCAATTACTAACTCATATTGTTCTACTTCGTTTGCCCGGGACGTCCGTTGCACTAAAACGTGTCTAGAATTGACCTATTTCGGTGCAAGCATCTTTTCGACGACTACTGATATTGTTTGATCTCAAACAAACCCTTGGCATTGTCTCTAACATCTCTATTTATCATCTTGTTTCATTACTTGTTCATATTTGCAGGTATTTCATGTGTTTGTGTTGTCGTTTCATCTACATTAGTTTTTCGAGGACCGAAAGGTCTACCGTAATTTGAAAAATTGTTCTCTGATGATCATAAAAATTAATTATAGTTTAGATCTCATTATTTGGGATAAAAATTATATTTTTTATATTTATTTCTGATTTATTCCAGAATAAATAATTTTCATAATTGTTCGCGTTCGAATTAAAATTCTATGTGGCATGTTGCGTCCATACTTAAATATAGTGATTTGGTGTATTTTTCTAAAAAGATGCTTATATAATATATATTCAGCATTTAATACAATATTTTTTTCAGAATTTAAATACTTGTTTATGGTATATAAATATTATTTTATTATTATTACTTGTTGATATATATAGTGGAATACTAGTATAGACTTGTAACTATTTTATGACTAGTTTGGTCTAAATAAGAAAGTATAGATATAGTAAGTTTTGCGGTAATACTTGTTTTAGTTTATTTTATATTACTAGGTGTTCGCGATTGTTTGACTACAGTTGGAGCCGGACCGATGATTATTATTTTTCCAAAATGCTAGGCAAGATACCTTGCCATCTTGTTACTGATTTATTTTTATGATATTATTCTTATATTGCTAGTGTGCTACTCTAGTAGAGTGCATCCAAGTATGACTTGGGTGCCATCAATGATGGCATCGATGTTGTGGTGAGTCTGCGTGTGTATGACTTAGTGTGTAGACGACGTTTTTGAAAAGTTATGAAGTTATTCTTAATAACTTTTATGCCTTGTCATGTATCATCACACGACACTGTGAGTGAGGTACATTGTGTTGGCACAAGCTTACATACTTGGCTTGCTACCGATAGGACAGTTCGTATGTCAGTCCATGTATTGATTAGACTAAGTCTAGTTAGTGACTTGCATTGAGATATGGGTTGTCCAAGTCATGGATATAAATTATGCAACTCATGGGTGGGGAACACTATTAGTAGGCATATGGGACAGAAATTTAATTATCAGCCTCAATGTGCCATGTTATAGGCTATACTAGTGGATATATCCGACAGCGGCCACGGACTAGTATCCGGTACAGTCGAAGAAGTATGCTAGTATATATACCATCATTACTTGACGCTAATGCTACTCCATTACCTACCCATGTGGCCCAAAGTCATCTTCGACGTGCATTCACATAAGATGGATAGTTTGTCCAGTTATTATTTATGTATTCATTTTAGTTTATTATGACATGTTCTTTTGTATCTTGTTACGTCCCTCTGAGGACTTGGTGATCTCTCCAAGTATTAGCTGTGTAGTTAGTATATAGTAGTTGGACAAGTGTTGATTGATGCATCAAGATTTCAGGTATATATAGTTGGTATTTTTATTTTATTCTTCCTACTTTGTCATCCATAATTTACTCTATTATTTTAGCCTATTATTTGCAAGCTTACATTTTTTTCGAGCTTGTTCGAAGATATATATTACTGGGTGGCCAACTTTAATATATTATGTTCATTCTTGATATTCCATCATTATTGTGGATCGAGATATAGTTTAGGTAGTTTATATTTAGTTGACTAGACAACGTAGTACGTCTAGCATAAGTTCATTACATTGGAAACTTATTCTAGTGTATATTAGCTGGCATGTTTGCGTTTCAGTTCCTATGTATTTTGGAACTGGGGCACGACAGCTTTATTGGTAGAAGCCGGAATAACATCCTCAGCAGTCGCTGGTAGTGGCACAGCAGCTTTGGCCACCCAGACCTTGCAAGTCTTTCTAGGTTTCGTCGACCTAAGGGAAGGGATTGACCCTTCAGAAAGCATGTCTTCATAAGCATGTTGGTCGAACCGGACGACCAACGTCTGTTGGGATGAACCCAACTTGGAAGTATCAGATTACGTCACTGCTTTCTCTCGGAGAAGAAAGTCGTCCCCAGCAGAGTTGCCAGCTTGTTCACCATTGAAATTATTTGTGGGTTGAAAGAGTGCTTGAGATTACAAGTATCCTTCAAGGAGGAACAGACAGTATGAAACAAGAATCCTTTTCTTTCCTTTATATATTACGATTTTGACAATACCGCAAAAATCCTAATAGTAAGGATTTGCTAATACAAATAAAGATTCTAGAAAAGTGTGCCGATGAAGATCGGGTACTATAATTGACATATTTACTCTCTTGACGATTCAATACTTAGTAGCTTCTTGAAGTGCTCTCTACGACTCTTTCATGTGCATCTAGTATCCTCATTGACAAGGTTGATTTTCGTGGATTCTATCAGTTGATGATCTGATCTTTTCATCTTTCTTTGGCGATCACCTAGATCATCGTGTCGATGAACCTCTCTCAGGATCTCTTCTTCGATCTGATCTCGCTCTGATGATCCTCTCCCCATATTTCCTTTTAGAGGGCAAGTTATAGAGGAGGTAATAATGATGGGAGAATCTCCTGCGTGGAAGATGCCATCTGAGTGTCACAACTGGTTAGGCAGGCTGTTTAACCACTCGACCAGGTATAATCGTCGGTGGTTATGACTATCCACCCGTACGGCTTAATCACAGGTGACCTAGCACATGCGAATGTTTAGGATAAATTATCGTTTGAATGGTATGGTTTTTTAACACGTGCGCCATAAATAGGAGATTTGAATTAGGGGGCACAATCTTTGATTGATGTGTGCCATCGACAGTAATTTTAGAAGTAATCTACAATTTTAATGGAGGCAGTTATGGTGCACACACCATAAACGTGATGTTGATCCTTCTAGCTGTTGCTGACGAAAATTAAGGTGGCTTGATTCTTCACGCGAACCAGTTTGTTTGATCTGGTCCGGGGTTGTGTTAATCTGATTCGGCGCACGAACCAGTTTGTTATTGATCTGGTCTGGGGCATGGACCAGTTTGTTGTTGATGAGGGAGGTGGCTAAGCCTGAGACTTGAGTCATCCGACTTGATATGGAGATTGATGGGCAGTTTGAGCCGCATGCCTCCTTGGCTGCATGGAGGCCTTCTGGCAGGGGAGCCACATGGTATTTGGATCGCATGTGAACTGGTCGCATGGAGTGGTCTAGTTGCCTTTGGTTCTACAAAGGCAGTGTACCTCGGGATACTGTGTTGTTAGGACTTGGCATCCCGTTGGGGGTGATGGAACTGGGGATTCCCAGGACCCTAGTTTGGTGTGCGTATTGATTGATAGAAAGTTAAATAGATATAAACATGTTCTAACCCTTCATATGCAGAAACTAGGGTTCACGAATTATATCTGCGGCGGAAAGAAGAAAACAGTTTCTAGTAATCTCAAGCAGTCACGACCCCAAGATCTTCTGCACGTATGCCTTCCTCGGGTTGGACGTTGTGTGGGCGACGATCTCCCAACCTTTTCTTCTCCTTGGCAGCCCCTTCTTTCTCTCCTTACGTGGATAACAAATTTAGAGAAAGCTTCTTAGTTCTAATAATGATTTGGCGGCCAGAGAATAGAGGATATATATAAGAATTCGGTAGGGACCATAAGGAGAAATTATGGTTAGGTCTCCTAACGGATCTGGGTGTCCTGTGTGTTGACACAAAATCACAGTCAACCAAATATTGATACAATTGACGACATGATACTTGTCATATTTTAATACGACACATTGAGACTGAACTCAGTACAAGACGAACGACAGCTCGCACCTGCTATGTTATATATGTTGAGTCTGTATTTTACACTTTTATTGAGTCTGGACATTTGTAAACTGAGTCGTACTGAGCTATTTGAGACTTAACCTATACCTATACCTCAAACCAAAAGCCCCACCAAATTCTAAATAGCCCATTTGCCCATTGGACCAGTTCTGTGCTCTGGAGACAGAGTTCGGGCCGAACTCTGCCTCCACACAGAGTTCGGGCCAAACTCTGCCTCCTAAAATCCAGGACCCTAATTTTTAGGGTTGGCTGGATGCAAGTTTTCCAACGGCCAAATTTTTGAATATTTGACCCAGAATTCTGGCCGAATTCTGCCTATCTGGTATCCTATAAATAGGCCATGAATTCTCCCATTTTTATTCATCCAATCTTCTCTTCTCTTCTCTCTAAAGCCTTATACAAGCCATACCCTTCTCATCTACTAGCCACAAGCTCCCTAAGCCTCAAAGTGCTCGGTACTTTTCAGTTAGGAGTTTGTGCAAGAGTTCAAGAAGTCGCTTGGAAAATTTCAAGCATCGCCACTGTAATCTCTGTAAGAAGTTGACGTGCTCTTCTGAAGAAAAGGCACGGGGTGTAACTACTATTTTACAAATAGTAGATTTAATCCTGAGCTTGAGTTCTCAGGCCTGGACTAGTCCTCCACGAGGGAAACCAGGTTAAAATCGACTGTATTTGCGTATGCTTTCTCGCTCTTTACTATTTCTGCATTTACTCTGATTATTTACTGTTAGTGAAAGAATTTATTTTTTAATTGGACATTATTGTCTTAAACTCTATTCACCTCTCTCTAGAGTTGCCTATTTGTTCTTCACTATGGTCAGCCAGAACACACAACCCAGGTCCATTAATAATAGCTCGGTCCACCAATGAGCTATTGTTGCACTACCTTCCTAATCCCAAATTATGATTGTGGGCTCCTTCTATTATATGCTTGTTTGGATCCCCATGTTAAGATATTGAATGTCAGTCGATCAGATTAAGTTACTGACAACTATATTGATCGACATCTTTTATCCTTAAATACTACCACTCAACTTTATTTGTCATGTCGGATATAATCCACCTGCAGGGTTTACATGACAATCCTTATGAGCTCCTTAAGGTGACATCATCAACCCGACGTATCGGGACATGGATTCCTTTTATAATCAATAGCCCATCATGCATACAATGTTATTACCCAATTCATATAGGTTGTTGACCCATAATGAATATCAATCTTTTATGAGTCAAAGTAATACACACTGCATATACATGCCTATTATTATGTTCAGATTAAGAGCACATGCATCCATAATAACAGAGGTGTCTGTTCTCTTATGTAGTCCGTACAAAGAGAACAACCTCAAGTAGTCTGGTTCAATACACACAAAGTGTACTAGTGTAAACCTATAGTCAAGATAGACTAATACCATATTACACTACAACCTTTCCAATAGATTGTCCAAGTCTATCTAGGTGGTGAACCATTTATATATTCTATACGGAACTGATAATATGATCTTCTGTGTGACACCACACACCATATTATCTACAATATAGAGATCAGACACTTGCATCAACACTTGTAACAAATACAATATGCAAACATTGTACATATGATTCTCATTCAAAATTTAAGGAAATAAAGTTAATACAAAAATGATATTTTTAGTATATAACCCTAACAATATCCCACTTATACTCAAAGCATTGCTTTTCAGCATACTATTACAAATCTTCCACTTATACTTAAAGTCATGCTGCTATACATCTGACTCTCATTCCCTCAACATGACTATCCAAAGCCTTAGCCGGTAAGCTCTTTGTAAAGGGATCAGCTAGGTTATCGGCTGATGCTATCTTGATTACAATAATCTTTTATTTCTTTACGAAATCTCGTATCAGGTGGTACTTGCACTCAATGTGTTTACCTGTCTTATGGGCTCGTGGTTCCTTCGAGTTTGTAACTGCACCACTATTATCACAATAAAGTGTAATAGCCTTAGGCAAACTAGGTACCACATCCAAGTCCAACAGGAAGTTTCTGAGCCCAATCGCTTCTTTGGCTGCCTCAGAGGCTGTCACATACTCGGCTTCCATTGTGGAATCAGCAATATATTTTTGCTTGATACTTCTCCATACAATGGCTCCACCTCCAAAAGTAAATACATAACATGAGGTAGATTTTCTAGAATCACTATCTGACTGAAAATCTGAGTCTGTATACCCCAAGGGAACTAAACTATCTGCCTGGTAAACTAGCATATACTCTTTAGTCTATTTCAGGCACTTCAAAATATGCTTTACAACAGTCCAGTGCTCTTGTCCTAGGTTAGACTGATATCCGCTGGCCATGCCAATGACAAAGAAGATGTCTGGTCTCGTACATAGTATTACATACATTAAGCTTCCTACTGCTGAAGCATAATGAACTGCTTTTATGTTCTCTATCTCTTTAGGTGTCCTCGGATACTGATCCTTTGATAGAGCAATTCCATACCTAAAAGATAAGAAACCTTTCTTAGAATTTTGCATGCTAAAATGAGTTAGTACAGTATCGACATAGGAAGCTTGGGATAAGCCCAACATCCTTTTTTTGCAATCTCATAGAACTTTGATCCCAAGGATGTGACCTACTTCTTCCAAGTCCTTCATATCAAACTGTTTGGATAACCATACCCTTACATCAGATAACACCTTCATATTGTTTCCAAAGAGCAAGATGTCATCTATGTCATGCCCCAGTCCCAAAATAGTAGTACTAGAAACGTATCATGCCTGCTGTATACATACGAGTAAATATACGACTCGTATATATACATAAGCTGTAAATGTAGTAATCCAAGACAACTAAATCTCATCCACAAAGAAAAATAATGATATAAAGCAACTTTGAGTTTGTCATGTACACAATAGTTGGGCGGAGACAAAGTCCACTACCAACCAAATTAAGTATAGAAAAATATACAAGGAAAGAATTTAGCAAGCGAGAGCAAGTGACGAGTCCAAGAGCAATCATCACGGAGGAAGGAATGGTCTTAGCTAGAGCACCTGCAAAAAATCACGAAAATACACACCTGGAGAAAAACCAGGTCCTCAGAGGGACGTAACAAGACACATAATATCATGCCATAAACTGAATAGTAAGAGCTCAATAGAAAATATACATGCGTAAGGGTCCTAACCATTCTATGTGATATATACTTTGAGAAGACAACGTTCTATGCAGGAGCTTAGGTATTCAGCATAGATGGAGAGAGAGTAGTAGTAGGTAGCGCTCATAAGAGGCACTATCGACTATGGGCAGAAAGTAGCTCTCATACGAGAACTATCGGCCCCGGGGCAGTAAGTAGCGCTCATCCGAGACACTATCGGCCCAAATCTATGTGTGTACTGAACATGTAGCCCCTACTCTAATAACTGTCTCCCTCCTCCCCATGATACTATACATGTGTCGACTCCACGACACTGTTTAATCCTTAATAACTGCAAAAAGTCTTCTACACAATCTTTTAGCAGCTATATCCTAACGCATGCGTACGGGGGATCAGCCCACATGCAAGTGACCTCTATATGATACTCATAACTCTCACACACAACTCGTGTACAATCGTGATAAGTCAATAAGACACACTAAATTTGACGGTAGTCCCTTAACTCTAACCCAATTGCACAAAATATAGCAATTTGCATTTACATATAATTTAAAAATAAACAACTAAAACATGCATGATATTGAGCAGGAAATTTAAACAATAAGGGCAAGGTGTCTTGCCTGATGTTACGCCTGGTGTGGTGCAATGATCCAACAAGTCATGTTCGTCCAATAGCCATGGTCGATATGTGAGGGTCCAGTATTTCATGAGAAGAGAGACGTGTGATCCATCGTGGTCAATGGTAAAAATCGAGGAGAAATTGTGAAGAACATACTCCTATTATTTTAGAAAAGTATTTCTAATACTTAAGACTAGATTTTTGTTAGTAAAATAATTTGGTAAATACTTGGAAATCTAAAAACCGTTTTAAGCAAAATCCTATGTTTGTAAAAATAGAATAATCATATCTTTATTTATTTTATCGAAATCTAGATTTTTGATTAGGCAAAATATTTATAAGTAGTTATAATTAAAAAGCGTTTTAGGTTGCAACTTAATAAAATACTAGAAAATACGTATGTAAATTTGAAAACTGCCTTTTTATTGAATCTAAATATCTATATATATTTGAAACTATCAAAACAATATATATAGTTTTTAGAGAATATTTAATTGCTTGAAACTAGATTTTAATTAGGCAACATATATATATATGTATATATTATACTTTTAAAATCCAAAAAAAATATTACTATTATTACATTCAAGAAATATATCAATTTTATACATAATCAAAATAATGATGTTAATAATAACAATAATAATAATGATAATAATAATAATAACAATAATAATAATAATAATAACAATAATTATATATATAACAGCCAAACTTAAATGATGATGATAATAATAAAATAATAATAATAATAATAATAATAATGATTATATCAGCACTGATCCTAAAAGAATACCAAAAGGGGGAGAGAGAGTATACGAGTGAGAGAGAGAGGAAAAGAGAGTGGGGAGCTCGAAAAAGTAGGGAACTCACCGCAGTCGACGGTTGGTCGGGGCGAGTGCGCGGGCACGGTGGACGCTACGAGTGGATCCAGGCGGTGGATAGGGGACACGGCAGCGATGGTCGGACCGCAGCGGCGAGTGGTGCCGCCTGAAGCTCGGAGGCGCGCGGATGGGCGGAGAACTCGGCCAGGGCCGGCGGGAGGAGACGGTGGCGCGGGGTTCCCTCGCCACGGGAAAGATGACCGTGGCGATCAGATCTGGGCGGCGGGGTTGCGCGAGGGAGGCGGAAGGGTCTCCTACGAGTGGCTCCGCCGGCTCATCGACGGCGGGAGCGGAGGCAAAGAGGAGAGGCAGATCTGGTCGGCGCGTGTCGGTGCGGACGGACGTGGCTTCTGGGGAGTCGAGCGCCCACGGTGGCGCGGCTGTCACTTCGACCGCACATGAGGCGCTCAAGGGCACGGCCGCGCGGGATTTTGGCGGTGCGGCTCGCCAGAGGAGGATGTTAGGGCAGGCGGAGGAAGCCCCCACGGGGTCGACGGAGCTAGGATATGAAGGAGGAGGAGGAGCACGGAGGTTGCTCGGGATGGCTGGGGAGGTGGCGGTGCGCTCTTGTGTGCGACGCTGGCCACGACGGAGGGGAGTCACTGGCCGGGGTCTGGCGTGGCGGTGAGGTTGGTTACTTCTTTCTCTTCCTTTCTGCGGTTTTGCCTTTGGGGGAAAATTGGTGATGATGGTGACGACGGTGGCCGGGGATGGCCGGAGAGCTGGATGGTGATGACAGTGGTTGGCGAAGGATTTCGGCCAAAATTAGGGTTAGGGTTAGGATTGTTCGGTGATATTGGGTGTGTCGTGTTGGGGTGTGTCCCGACACGGGATGGATGATTGTATATAACTGGAATAAGATTTGGTCATCACAGACACGATGCACGATGAGATTGTGGTGTGGAAATTGGATTGTGGAAAAATTATGGAATTTATAGAGGAGTACCTGCCTATTTATAGGACGTGGGAATTCCCATTAGGATAAAGATTGAGATTGTTTAAATCCCCATTAGATAAATTCAATATTAATTTAAATAGTTTAAAAATATAATTGGAACGAATCCAAATCAAATATGGGTATCTCCTATATTTAAAAGTGTATTTAAAACAAAACCTTTCCCAATTTAAATTATCCAAATAAACTATTAAATTTAAACAAGATTAAAAATATCTTTTTCACATCTATTAAAATATGCTATTAATTAATTTCAAAAATTACATATATATACTGCTAAGTAATTTTAAAATATAAAACTTGCTTTTCTAATATACCATTTTATAATAATCATATTTATTATTATAATTATATAAATAAAAGGCTTTATAAATAAAATAACAAATTTAGAATTTTGGAATGATAACTAAAATATTTATTATATATATTTTAAAACCATAAAAAAATACGTAAAATATTTTTCCTAAAAATATGTATGCTCGTACATATTCGTACTCGTCGAGCAATTACGAAAAATAAAATTTCGTGCGCGACGTAAATACGACTACGCGACGTGCAATATGAAAATTTAAATCAATACCAAAATTTAAATAAAAAAATAGTAGAAATTTAGGGGTTTTACAATCTACGTAAAGTACTAGGAATACCACCACGTTTCCGTCACACTTTCTCTATACACATGATTCATCTTGACATTGATCAAATCTATAGGATTTTATCACCTGATCAAAGCATATGTTTCAAGATCTGGAATCTTGCTTAAGTCCATAAATGGACTTCTTGAGCTTACAAACAAGATGCTCTTGGTCCTTTTCATTGAACCCGTTTGGTTGCTTCATATAAATGTCTTCCTCAAGACTTCCATTAAGAAAAGCTGTCTTGACATCCATTTGCCAAATCTCATAATCGAGATGAGTTACAATAGATAAAAGAATCCGGATAGACTTAAGCATGGCCACTAGAGAAAAGGCTTCCTCATAATCGATACCCTCTCTTTGAGTAAAACTTTTTTCAACAAGCCGAGCTTTAAAGGTTTCAACCTTACTGTCTGATCCTCTTTTTCTCTTATAGACCCACTTGCATCCAATGACTTTTACACCAACAGGTGGTTCTACAAGCTCCCAGACCTGTTTGGAATCCATAGATTCTATTTTAGATATCATTGCTTTTTGCCAAGATTCTGCATCTTTATCTTGGAGTGTTTCGTTGTAGTTACAGGGATCATAATCTTGTTCCCCAGGGACAGTTTGACGACTCTCCCAAGAACATATATCTATCAGGTTGTATCACAATCCTCCTACAACGACGAGGCACTATCGATTGTGGTGTAACATTTGTGACACGTTGTCCAGTTATTTGTGGTTAAGCCTCTTGTACTGTTGGTACTGAAGTACTTGGTGTCTCACCTCTCAGTTTTTCTAGAACAACTCTACTTGTGGGTTTATGGTTCATCACATAGTCTTCCTCTAAGAATCGGGAATTGGTGCTAACAATGACTTTCTGATCCTTAGGACTATAAAATAAACCTCCTTTTATTCTACTTGGATAGCCTACAAACAAGCATACTTCTGTACGAGATTCCAACTTATCTGCTTTTCCATTCAGCACATGTGCTGGACTATCCCAAATTCGAATATGTTTCAGACTAGGCTTACGCCCAATCCACAACTCTGTGGGAGTAAGAGGTACTGACTTAGAAGGAACCAAGTTCAGAATATAAGCTGCAGTCTCTAAGGCATATCCCCAAAATGAATTGGTAATTCTGAATAACTCATCATTGACCTAACCATCTCCATAAGTGCCACGACCCGCACCCGCTTTTCGGATACGAGACGTGTCCAAGCCAGCCTATGCCGCAGAGTCGGCGGTAGAGCGCTGTCACGGCCAAGATGCTCAAAATCATAAAATATACATTTATTGCTCATTCACATTACTAAATCAATTTTACCAATTACAAGGTTTCACAACTTCACATTTGCTAGAAAATACAATATCTTACAAAATAAAAAAGACAGCTAATTCAACTATCTAGGTTGACCTCAGCATACCCATTCCTTTCCAGTGCTAAGAGTGATCGCGGCTAAACCTGAAAAATGTTAGTTTCCAGTCAGGAATGGAACAAGCACACAAACCGACGACAAATCGAAAACACAATGGAATTCACAAGACATGAAAATAACATATGTGGAATGAAAACTAGAAAGTAACCGATGTCATGGCAAGCGGTGAAGAAAACAAGGAAAACAAATAAAGACTACTATCTATGTGTTTTGAAATATCAGTTTCGACATGTGAATGACTAGGGGTAAATCCGGCACCCTGCATGTGTCGTGTGCAGCTGCTATTATTCAAGAATAGATATCATGGGATAGGTAAGGGGTAGTTCACACGTCTACTAAAATATTTTCCCTCCCGATTAGTACTTATGGACTCGAACAAGTCACGAAACACGAAAACATGATACTCACGAAATATATTAAGTAGAGATCCATGATACTAGTTTTTGTGTGACGAGCATGTCAACAAGCAGTAAGACAAATGTATAACATGAAATGTATAAACTATTATGAATCGAAAAGCAATCAGAAAGTGTACTTGTCTGATGTTCTTAGCTGGTGAAACCGATAATACTATACCACTCAGTGAGCCACACAGTCAACACATGCAAAAGTCTTCGAATACTAAAATAAATATTACCAACGTTTTCAGAATAGACAAATTAGCTAGAATTGTATGTCCTTAAGTCCAATTCTGGACACAGGAGCAAAACGGTAATTTCGGGTCAAAACGGTATCCACCGTTGGACCCGCTTTGCACCGAAAAGCGTACCAAGGTCTATGGTCTCTAAAGTCGTCGAACTATATGTCTACAGGTCCGGTTTTCCGATACGAACCCACCATATGTTCAAATTTGGATTTTGACAGGCCGTGCAAAAAATCGTCCGTTGAGTCGAATCGTGGGGTCCGCGAAACGGCGATCCGATCAACTGTCTCAGAATCGGACCAAACTTGGCATGCAAGACCAGAAAAATGATACGGTCCTGTTGGCGTAAGTTTTGTCTCGATCTGACGGACATGCACAAAGTAATTAAGAAATTTGTACAGAGGCCGATACGGTAAATTTCGGCGGATACGCATCAAATTCGTCACGTACACTCAACCAATTTGAATTTCGTCAAGGCCCACACGTCCACGAAGCCGATAAGCACCTTTTGATGCTTTCATTTTGCGACCACGTCGCCCAGATTGGTGGGACGCACGTCGTATTGAAAAATTTTTCTAGATTTTTAATATTTTAAAATAGTTTTTTGGTCAATTTGGGTTGCCGATTTCTCGGCGCTCGGTCGATGAAATCGATTTCTGTAAACTGGGTTTCAGATTCCTATAGGTTGCCTATAAGTATGCTTAATTAGATTTCAATAATACCTAATATCCTGTCAGTAAAATGGCTTCCAAGTTGGGTGTGGTGTCCTTTACAAACTCTGTTTACGAACATAGTTTTCGTCGACTTCGAGTCAATCTCTTTTCGAATCTGGATCGACTCAATACAAACTAGCTAGTTGGGTTCCTAGATGGTTATATGGGTGTCATGCCCCAGAACCAGAATACTGGAGAGTGGGGGAGTACATAGCCAGCTACGTATATAGAAGTGCAACCCACCTCGCTATACGATCACGGCTGTCTAGATACATGAGGGTTTAACTACCAGCTATCAGTCACCTATGGTCATGAACAAGCCTATTGTCTCAATCTCAAGCAAGGAATAATAGTACAAGATGTCAGAACACCAAATATACAATAGTAAGGTGTCCCATACATTACATATTCGGATGATCATGAAGCTAGTCGTACAAAATGTCAAGACTAGCAATAGTTCCAGTCATACATGATCAACCCTAGGATTCTTCAATCATGTTACAACCCGTAGGCAGACAGTAAGTAAAGGTGCAAAACGAGCTAACACGTGCTCGCCGGCTAAATGCCTCAAAAGAATAATTTTATAATAAAGTGGGAGGACAAAAAGAAATCCACTGGTTGCCAGGGTTACGCCTGGTGGTCACCATCTGGCTGGAAGGTAGGTAGATCCTCTGGTGCTGCTCCGATATCTGGCCATACAAAACTAGCTGGGTCAGATCCCAGAAAGAGCAAGTGCCACAAAGGAGGCTTCACTTAGGAACTAAAACCAGCACATAACAATAGAATATTAAAGATGATTATAAACGAAATTGATAATAATAAAGATAACAACAGTAAATTGAGTACGAGGAAACCATTCAAGTAGCCAGGTCACAACCCTTAAACCAAACAAGGACCGAGGTTGGAACCCTTCACCTGAATAGAAACCCGTCTCAACTACTTGTTGGTAAGTAAAATATGATGAGCTCGACATAGGGTGAAATAGACAATAATCGAAGAGAGGACACAGAACTGCTCCGGAAGCAAGGTTACAACCCTTAAACCAAACAAGGACCGGGGTTGTAACCTTCGCCTGAACAGAACTGGACCCCTAATCTTTATTGTTAAGGCCAGTATAAATAATCATGCTATTAAAGAAAGGTAAAACATGACAAGCATGGCATAGGAAACAATAGGACAATAACGAAGAGAGGACGCAGAACTGCTCCAGGAGCCAGGTAACAACCCTTAAATCAAACAAGGACCGGGGTTGTAACCCTTCGCCTGAACAAACTGGACCCCCGATCGTTATTGTTGAGGCAAGCATAAGTAATCGTGTCATGTCACAATCCTGTACAGGATCAGGACAAGACTAAGCCGGGTTAGACTCCATCCAATCAATCACGGACAAGCAAGGAATACGGCTTGATACTTTAACTAACTAGGATTGTCACAGGCCTAGTTACTAGCAAGATGCAATGAGATTATCCCAACAGCCATAAGCCCTGCAGACCATCCAGGTTATCCAGGTCGAATGTCCGTTTATGAAGGATGTAACACGTGACTGTGTGCTAGAAATGTACCCTACTCGTCGGTAGGCTACAAGTCCACTTGGTGCGCCTAGATAACGAGATTGCCTGTAGCTGGGAAATCTCTTCATGACTACTGAATTATCCTAGTTTATTAGCCTTAGTCGATTGCAGTAGGTATCCCTGACCGTGGTACTCAGGGATCCCATCCTAGACATGATGCAAGACAATACTGGTTTATTAGTACAAACACAATCGCCCACGATGTCCAGGTCATTCATACTTATCATGTCAGGTTAGCTGTCGTAACAGCATGTCGTGATATATTATGTCAGTTTACTTGTTAAGAGTGTGCCACGGCGGGCCACTATCGTGTCCATGGAACATATCAGAACTTACATGACATAAGCACAAATGAGACATTTTAATATAATAATAATAATAATAATAATAATAATAATAATAATAATAAAAAGGACAAGACTGTGGAAGGAGCCATACGTCTCAGAGAATAGAGCTCATGCGGCAAAGGGTAATAGAGCTCATGCGGCTAAGAGATCAGATCTCATGCGGCTCGAGATTCAGAAGTCCATGCGGCTGGGGGAAGACAGGGTCTTATGCGGCTGGAATAATGCAAGTCCATGCGGCTGGGTCAATCAAGTATATGTGGCTGGAAAGGAATCAGTCCATGTGGCTAAGGATCAAGGACAGCTTTATGCGGCTGCAGAACATTCAAGCATATGCGGCTGCAGAAGAATCGACTTCATGCGGCCGCGGAAGACAGTTCACATGCGGCTGCGGATAATTGAGTTCATGCGGTTAGAAGGAACCAGTCATATGCGGCTATGTTCAAGTGGAGGCTTATGCGGCTGGGGGGATTGGCTTAATACGGCTAGAAGGGGTTGACTTCATGCGGCTGAGGATGCAGAGCCATGCGGCTAAGAATCAAGGATAGCTTATGCAGTCGAGAGAGAACAAGTCTTATGCGGCTCGAAATTCAAGTGAGCTTATGCGGTTAATTTGTCATGCGGCTGCAAAGACTTACCGTATAAAGGTCCATGTGGCCGAGACTGCTATGCGGCTCAGAAGCTGTTCTTTTTCTCTGCTTGTCCGAGAAGAAGAGCCATTAAGTCCATGGCTTCAAAGCTTCATAAATCCTTCATCCAAGGTCGGAATCCAGACTTCCATAGGTCAAAATAGGGCAGAATTGAATGCTCTACAACATGGAACCATCAAAACTTGAAAATAATAAGGTTAAATATATCAAAACCCAAGAAATCCGAAAACATAATAAACTTAGATCTATACAAATTTAACTAAAGAAATTAAAAATGCCAAGTATTAAAGTGTGTTAGAATCTCGTGAGAAAGAGATTGGAACAATAAAAACTGAGTTCCTCCATGAAGCAAGCTGCACTTGCCTAAGCTCTTCTCCCTGGTAGGTGAAGAAGTAATGGTGAAGAAGAAGAAGAAGTAATGGAGAAGAATTAATGAGAAGAGAGAGAAAGGAGTGGGTTAATAAATGGTGAGAGTGGTGGTAGGTGGGGATTTTCTTTTGGTTCATGATGAACCCAAGGCAAACCAAGCCAAGCCAAACCGAACCAAGCAAGGAGACATACAATACGAGTAAAAATACGTACACGTATACCAAGATACGTAATATGAACCATGGTCATTACAACTCTACCCACCTTAAAAGAATTCCGTCCTCGAAATTTAATCAAGAGGCTAGGGCGGCAAGGACAAGCTATACTAATCATAAGCAAGCTATAACAAGCAATCTATCATGCAGTCATTCATTCAAACAAAGATTTGAAAGCATAAGGCATAAGGAAGATATTATACCTTACGAATCAAACATGTCGGGATATCGCGATCGGATATCATCCTCACGTTCCCACGTTGACTCACCCAAAGAGTGATGACCCCAAGCAACACGGACTAAACAAATAGTCTTGTTCTAGAGTATCTTCTCTCTCCGGTCTAATATAGACACGGGCCTCTCCTCATACGAAAGGTTGGTACCAACAACCAATTTCGAATGATCCAGAATGTGGCTCGGGTCTGGGATATACCGTCGTAGTTGGGATATATGGAATATGTTATGCACCTCACATAACGACGACGGAAGAGCGAGACGATAGGATACATCTCCTACTCGCTCCAGAATGTCGAATGGCCCTATATACCTAGGACTAAGATTTCCCCGTACGCCAAAACGGATGGCGCCACGGTTAGGCAAAATCCTCAGGAATACATGGTCACCGACAGAAAACTCAAGTGGGCGCCGATGACAATCGGCCCAATGACGCTGGCGATCTTGGGCAACTCGAAGATGATCTCTGACTCTCCTGACCATCCCAACTGTCTGAGCAATCATTTTCGAACCGAGTATCTGTCTCTCCCCAACATCGTCCCATGCCAGCGAGGATCTGCACTTCCTACCGTACAGTGCCTCGAACGGTGCCTTCTAGATACTGGCCTGGAAACTGTTGTTGTACGAGAACTCCACCAGGTGCAGGTGATCTTTCTACGAACCACCAAAGTCGAGCGTACAAGATCTCAATATATCTTCAAGAGTCTGGATTGTGCGTTCCGACTGACCATCAGTCTGCAGATGATAAGCTGAACTGAACTGGAGGCGAGTCCCCAAACTCTCCTGCACACTACGCCAAAAGTGCGACATAAATCTGGAATCTCTGTCCAAGGTGATATTGACGGGTACACCGTGCAACCTGACTATCTGCCTGAGATACATCTCTGCTAGCTGAGCCGTCGGCTGACCGACTCTGAATGGAAGAAAGTGAGCCACCTTCGTGAGTCTGTCTATAATAACCCAAATACCATCTCTGCCAGCCGAGGATCTAGGTAATCCAGTCACAAAATCTATGGTTATATGCTTTCACTTCCATTCTGGAATTGGCAAGGGCTGAAGTATTCCAGCTGGCCTCTGATGTTCAGCTTTAACTTGTTGGCAACCCAAACATCGAGAGACAAATCGGGCTATCTCCCTCTTCATGCCATTCCACCAGAAGTGCAGATGGATATCACGGTACATCTTCATACCACCGAGATAAATGGAATACTGAGAACTGTGAGCCTCTGCCATGATCTTCTGTCTGATATTACCGCTGGGTATACAAAGACGCCTTCTATGCCTAAGTGTACTGTCTTCATGAATGCACAACTCTGGTCTCCGTCCTGCCTCACACTCTGCTCTGAGTTGCTGAAGCTTAGAATCTGTCTGCTGTGCCATCCGGATCATTTCGACTATAGTGGACTGAACTTACATACTAGCCATCAATGCCACACTGGTAGGAAGGACGACTTCTATACCCATCTTCTGAAGATCTGCTAACAGCTCTGGTTGCGCTGTTAGGAAATAAACTCCGGCTCTCCTGCTCAACGCATCTGCAACAACGTTGGTCTTCCCTGGGTGATACTGCAGGTTGACATCATAATCCACAAGAAGCTCCAGCCATCTCCTCTGACACATGTTGAGATCCTTCTGGATGAAAACATACTTCAGGCTCTTGTAGTCAGTGAAAATCTCTACCCTATCTCCATACAAATAGTGCTGCTACAACTTAAGTGAAAACACTACTGTTGTCAGCTCCAAGTCATGGATTGGATAATTCCTCTCATGATCACGAAGTTGTCGTGACGCATAAGCTATTACCTTCCTATGCTGCATCAGAACACATCCTAAGCCTCTGCCTGAAGCATCACAATATACTGATAATCTCTTGGTCCCATCTGGAAGTGTGAGAATGGGTGTCGTCATCAAGCCTCGCTTCAACCTCTTAAAAAAATCCTGGCACTCTGCTGTCCAGCAAACTGCATATCCTTGCAGGTCAACTGGGTCAATGGCACTGAAATTCGAGCAAAGTCTGAAACAAATCACCGATAGTAGTCGGCCAGGCCAAGCAAACTACGGACTTCTGCAACTGTGCTGGGTACTAGCCACGTCTCAATAGCCACGATCTTCTGGGGATCCACTTCTACTCCTCATCTGGTGATGATATGACCTAAGTACGAAATGCGATCGAGCCAGAACTCATATTTACTGAACTTGGCATACAACTGGTATTCTCTGAGAATCTGAAGAACCACTCTGAGATGCTGCTCATGCTCCACCTCATTCTTGCTATAGACCAGGATGTCGTCTAGGAACACAATCACGAACTGATCCAAGTAAGGCATGAAGATACGATTCATGAGGTCCATGAATATAGCCGGCATATTGGTTGCTCCAAATAGCATCACAAGGAACTCCCAATGCCCGTACCGGGATCTGAAAGCTGTCTTCGGGATGTTCTGCTCTCTGACTCTGATCCGATGATATCCTGAGTGCAAGTCGATCTTCGAGAATACTGCTGCCCCTTGAGTTGATCAAACAAGTCATCTATCCTCAGAAGAGCGTATCTGTTCTTGATTGTCACTGAGTTCAAGGTACGATAATCTACACATAATCTGGACATACCATCCTTTTTTTACAAGAAGCATCGGGACTCCCCAAGGCGATCCACTAGCACGAATGAATCCCTTGGTCCTGAGTTCTTCAATCATCTTGTACAATATCTTTTGCTCTGACGGCGTCATCCTGTAGACTCTCTCTGACACTGGGGCTATCCCTGAGATCAAGTCAATAGTGAACTCGATCTTTCGCTCTAGCGGCATCCCTGGTAGCTCTTCTGGGAAAACATCTAGAAACTCTTCGACTATCCGAGGTAACTGTACCGCGGCTACTGTCATCCGTAACACTGGAGAAGAAGGTTTAACTTCGCCTAGAAGAAGGAAAACTCTGGCTCGCCTGGAATGCTAAAAACAACCCTGCTAATGTGGCAGTCTATCCTAGCATACTGGTCTCTCAACCAATCCATCCCTAAGACCACATCATAATCGGCCATCGGGAACTCTATCAACCTAGTACGAAACTCTCTACCGCTAACTACGATCCGACACGAGGAAAATACTCTATCTACTCCCACAAGTACACTACCAGTAATTATAATGAGCCTTACTGATAATGACTCGGGCTTCAGTCCTATCCGTATCGCGAATCGTGCAGACATAAATGAATGCGATGCACCAGAGTCAAATAATACTGAAACTGGAAAGGAGTTGACGAGAATAGTACCTGCCACCACCTCACCTGGTGCTATTCTTTCTTCTTCCATGGTCAAAGCCAGCACTTGACCATGTCCACTGGGTACGGGTCCCTTCTGCTGAAAATTCCTCTGCCTGCTCTAGATCAGGGCATGGGCTTGGGCATACTGCTGTGGTCTCTGCTACTGGAATGCCTTGGCCTACGTCGACAATGGCCTCGGGAACGGGTACTGCTGCTGCTGGACTGGTGCTGGTCCTCTAACTGAAGGACTAGAGAAAGCTGATGATGAACTCCCCCTGTTCGGGCAATTCCCAACCCTGTGGTCCGGGGCACCACAAACCAAGCACAAACCCTGCGCTCTGCGACACTCTGATACCACATGCCCTGGCTTTGTAACACCCAGTTTTCCAGATGAGGGTAATTTTAAAATTTTGTAATTTTAATTATTAATTATTGATATTTAATTCATATTATGATTTTTAGTAATTTTTAATAATTTTTAAACTATTTAAAAACAGGTTAAGTCATGACTTATGATTTTGATGTGCTGCTAGTGAAACCTGAGAGACTGCATGACCTAGAGGCTAACCATGTCATTAGGATGTTTTATTTATCATTTTTAGCCTTGGGATAATTTGGTCATTTTGACTTATTTGAATTATTTGGTGATTTGTTGAATTAGTGAATTCTAGTTTGACTTTGACTTGTTGAGACCTAGTGGACTAGCCTAGAACCTAACCCTAGCTATGGTAGCCCTAGTCTAACTTAAGTTAACCTACTTTTAGTCATTAGAGACTAATTTTGGAATAGGAGGATTAGTTTGAGTGAAATCATTTCATGATTTATGGTTTAATGAAATGACTTATGATTTCATGACTTAATGACTTATGACTTGGCCCATGGCCCATAACTAGAAGCCCTAATCCTAACCAAACCCTTAATGACCAGCCACATAGGGATCCCCACCCTATTTAAACACTTATTCTTTAGGGCTTGCCTCTTTTTAACATTCCAACACTTGGAGAAAAGAGAGGTATTCTTCCCCCTTCCAAAAATTTCCATTTATTCATTTGATCTCCTTTTTCATCCTAGCCTTTTGCATTAGGTTCTAATTTTTGTATATTTAATATTTCTGGAGATTAATCTCAGTTTTGGGCTCAATTGGAGCATTTGGCCATCAAGAGGAACACCGCCCATTTGGAGCTTTTCCATGCAATTTGCACCTATAGGTAAAACCCTTTTAATTGATTTAAATTTCATTTTTCTTTGCATGTAGGGCTAGATCTAGGAGTCCCCTAGGTGTCCCTAAAATTTGGGTGAATTTCATATCTGTTTGGTGTCCGTATCGGACACGTGTCGTAGTGTAAGTTAGGTGTTCGACGAAATGCCTCAATGGATTGAATGTTATTTTTTTTCAAAACAAATTATATATTTGGATAGCTCTTAATATGTACATTATATATTTATATGTTTGAGCATGAATTTAGGGGTATTTCGTGTCCAAATCGGACACGCACCGCACGCACGGGACACAGCACAGGCCTCGTGCAGTCCCCTGCTCCCCGAGTGTCCTATAGGACACGACACGAATTTTCATGGCACAATTTTTGGTGGACACGTGTGTGCTATCATTGACACCACCCACACAAAATTTTACGAGTCCTCGTCGACTGTGCGCGAAGATATCGAGGCTGCACTGTCTCGTGCCTGCTCGTGCACACTGTGCACGTCCCCTGTATTTTGGGGCTGACACAGGACACGACACTCCACTAGGACAGGTGGAATTTGGTGAGGTGATGGGTCCCATGTCTGACTCGACCTTACCAAGTTTCGTGGCACTTGGTTGCGAGTCGAGGAAGTTCTCGCGCTCGCATCGAAATTTCTGACACACACATACACGAAATTCAAGCCACAGATACGGCTTCGAATCTCGGACACGACACAACTTGGACACGACTCATGTAGCTTCCCTTCCTCGGATTTTTGAAATATTTTTTTATTATTTATTTGATTTAAATAGTGATTTTATATTTTCATAAATAATTATTTAGTTAATTATTACGGTAGAAGATTTTAGCCATGGTAGAGTTTTGAAGTACTAGATGACTAGGATTTGCGGCATGAGAGATGTAGCAGTGTGCATTGACTAGTGTACTAGTCATGCCCGAGAAAACCTAGCCATATGGATGTCCTAACTAGGAAAACCAGGCCAAATTGCGACATGACTATTATAAATAGTTAATTATTTATTATTATTATATTATTTGACGTTGAGTGACCTGGTTGAACCAAATTGGCCAGGCTGGACCCAAACCAAGCCCAAGCCCAGGTAGGCATGTAGTGGGACCAATTACGACCTTGTAGACATATTTGGTAAATGCAAATATTTTGTGTATATATTTTTAGGAATTGACAATTATTTTCTAAATATTTGTTATAGGTAGATTATAGGTATTATTATTGTTAAATAATGTTTTACAAAATTTGTATGATCTTCGGGAGCCAGATAAGTAGTGTGTTTGTTGTATCCATCAAAACGATTATTGGACTATTTTAAATTGTTATTAGGATTATTATTATCATTAATATTATTTTGTTGTTATTATTTGATAATGATTTATATTTATTAAATCTTTTATTGTATAAATGATATGTATAAATATTATATATGTGTATATATGTATAAAAATATATATATTATATGTATTGATATATATATATATATATATATATAGATGTGACTGTATATATAAAAAATATATATAGATGTGACTGTATATGTAACAAATATATATAGATGTGACTGTATATATAAAATATAAATATGAATATGTGTGTATATATATATATATATATATATATATATATATATATATATATATATATATATATATATATATATATATATATATATATATATATATATTTATATATATATATATATATATATATATATATATATATATATATATATATATATATATAATTGTATATAGATATTTGTTTTCTTCTATTGGAGTAAATAAAGCTATTAACTGAACTACTTGATCTAAATTTGTTTCTCACGTTGCCTTTTGCTTCTATTCAAGCCATTATACCTCTTTACTCTCATAATTAATTTGTTGGATTCACCAAACATACAGTGAAAAGTCTCTCTATGCAATATTATGGTTTCTTTTCTTGGCAAACTTCAAAGTATAGTATAACTACTATATAGTATTTTAGAATAAATATTGAAGTTCATACGGCACTGTATTAAAGCAGGTTGTGCTGTTTGTACTAAGTGGATCTCTCAAATGGGTTGCTGCATGTTTGCAAAAGTTAGCAAATAAATAAAACCAGCCAGAGCAACTTCCCTATTGGACCAAGCCAAAGCGACCCCACCCTTGCAATTCCCAGACCCGAGCCAACAAGAGCCCACAGCTTAGTTATTTTTTCCAAAACCTACAGTTTTATTTTCCAGCCCAGGCCAACACCCCATTGGTATAGCGGAGACCACCCTCCAAACCAACCTCAGGCCGATCACAGGCTAAACCAATTAGCCCCCTGCCCGAGCTCCCAAGAGCTCAGGCCGATCACAGGCTAAACCAACTAGCCCCCTGCCCGAGCTCCCCAAGAGCTCAGGCCGATCACAGACTAAACCCATTAGCCCCTGCTAAGCCCGCACAAAGGTCCCCCGACCGCGCCTCTGTTTCGACGCAGGTAACAATATATATGGTTTACGAGAGCTAGGGAGAGAAGCAAACCCTAATCCTCGACACAAACCCACGCCGCCACCCACAACCTTAGCCTTGCGCGCCACCCTGGGCGCCGCCGTGCGCGGCCACGGCCGCGCGGATGCTGCACAGCGCGCGCGAAACAGGGGAACAACCACAGCAGAAACAATAGTCGAGGGGGGACACTTTGCGAGGAGTTTTCGCAGCGGGTGTTTGATCGTTCGACGAACCACGAATTCGGGTATGAACACAAACCATACAACTCCCAATCCCTTCTTTTAATTCGAATTTATATGCTATAGATTTTCCAGAAGATCGATACGAACTTACCCGAAAAACTGTCAAAATATGACATAAACGACAGTCCAGGAACCTACATTGGCGGATCGATTCCAACCGATCCAATTTTTTAGAAATTCCACCTAAACACAATTATAGACAACCTGTAGGACTTTATGACCCTTTTTGTGGATTCGGAAATCATCGACTGTGTGTCGAGAAATCGAATCCCGAACTTGGACAAAAACCTATTTTTAAAACAATAAAAATCCTCCCACACGACGTGCGTCCTGCCATTCCGGGTGACGTGATCGCAAATTAAAGGCATCGAAAGCTGCGTAACGGCTTCGTGGTCGTGTGGGCTTTGACGGAATTCAAATTGGTCGAGTGTGCGCGACAAATTTGATGCGTATCCGCTGAAATTCACCGTATCGTGCACTTTGTAAATTTCTCAATTACTTTGTGCATGCTCGTCAGATCGAGACGAAACTTGCGCCAACAGAACCTTATCATTTTTCTGGTCCTGTATGCCAAGTTTGGTCCGATTCTGAGACCGTTATTAAAATTACCGTTTTGCGGGCCCTACGGTCCCACTCAACGGGCGATTTTGTGCACGGCCCGCCGGAATCCAACTTTGGACATACAGTTGGGTTCGTATCAGAAAACTGGATTCGTAGACATGTAGTTTGATGACTTTAGAGACCATTGACTCTGGCACGCTTTTCGGTGCAAAGCGGTTCCAACGGCGGACATCGTTTTTGCCCAAAATTACCGTTTTGCCCTTTTGTCCAGAATTAGACTTAAGGACAGGCAATCCTAGCTAATTTGACTGTTCTGAGAATGTTGGTAACATTTATTTTAGCGTTCGGAGACAATTGTGATGACTTGGACTTTCTGACTTGTGATTGGCGATACATTGTTGGTTCTCTATGCAACCCCCAGGCAAGTATACCTTGTCAACTTGTACAGTATAACTTATATACATGTTCACCATCTCGCTGTGGTTCTTTTCCTTACAGTCGTGATTGCTTTATTTCATGTCTATTACACTTTTCCTGTTATAGTTTCACTTTACATGTTTCTAGTTGCCTGTACATTCTTGTTCTTTTCTGTTATGATATTTTTCTACCTGTTACACTGTGATAGTCTCATACATATTGCTTGATAGAGTCGTCTAGTCCTACACCACGATTCCCTCGACTTGACTTGACTTGACATGACTTGAGTAGGACTTGACTTTGACATTCTATAGATTGTGAGTACTTACCTTGACTACGGTCTATAGGATTTTATACTAGGATTGGCTACTGACTTGGTTGTGAGTACTTGCCTTGACTGTGATTGAGACATTATAGATTGTGAGTACTTGCCTTGACTGTAGTTTATAGCCAGCCATTTCTAGTATGGCATGCCAGTGTCTTAGGATCCTCGTGTTTAGATCTTGTGTCTTGGTTCATTTTGTCTCGTTGGATACCCTTGATTGTTTCTTGCTTCGTTTTACTGTTACATGTTGGCTTGTATATTATGTATCTTGCTAGTCCTCTGAGGACCTGATGATCTCTTCAGGTTTAGCTGATTGTATGGAGTTAGTTAGCAGAGCAGGATGGTAGAGGATTGCGATGTATGATACAGGTATTGCTTGTGATATTTTTTTACTATCCTCTCGTGCTTTATATTCCATATCATGATATACTCTGCTTATTTTATAGACTCACATCATTCTTGGGGTCTAATCGAACAATATGATAATGGGCTGTAGACCATGACCCATACTTGTTCATTCTTGTTTATATGATTCATGTGGATTGAGATATAGTTTAGATTAGACATGATACCCATGACCCTAACAGCTTATACGTACTCGAGTCGGGCTGGAGTCTGCTCGATACGTAGCTGGCTTGCTCACGAGCTCGCGTCCAAAAACCGGGTGCGGGTCATGACAAGTTTTTGTGGTGGCCCATGCAGGTCAGAGCATATCGTACCGGTTACGTAACTGTACTGGTACGAGCCTGCGACTTTGACTAAACCCGTAGAAATCTCAATCCACTCTGCCATGAAAATTCTCCTAGAACTTCTCTGCGTCCTTGAAAACTAAACAATTGCTCTCGATTATGCTTCCTTGCTTTCCGTACCATTGATTCTCATCGCTTCCTATTCCGGGGTGACGAATGATCGTGCTGTCTAGAATTTATTAGAAATTCTTAAATTATAGTATAATATTGCTTGACTATTGAATGTTTGGTTGATTATAGATATGAGGGATTGTAGACGCCATATGCCTAGATATCTGCCGGTAGAATTGTTAGCAACTAGTTAAAAGACCATAAGATTCTAGTGACCATGTTTTGAGGAGTAGTGTGACCAAAGGTGGGTAGAAGTCCTCGAGATTTCGCAGTTACAAAATTGCTGGGGGAAAGTTGTAAAATATTTTGAGGAATTAAATTTGAGGAGGTCAAGGTAATAGTAGACATTGACTCTTAAGAAATAGTTATAGATTAGAATTTTGAGGACGAAATTATTTTTAAGGTGGGTAGATTTGTAGCTTCCCTTCCCCGGATTTTTGAAATATTTTTTTATTATTTATTTGATTTAAATAGTGATTTTATATTTTCATAAATAATTATTTAGTTAATTATTACGGTAGAGGATTTTAGCCATGGTGGAGTTTTGAAGTACTAGACGACTAGGATTTGCGGCACGAGAGATGTAGCAGTGTGCATTGACTAGTGTACTAGTCATGCCCGGGAAAACCTAGCCATAGGGATGTCCTAACTAGGAAAACCAGGCCAAGTTGCGACATGACTATTATGAATAGTTAATTATTTATTATTATTATATTATTTGACGTTGAGTGACCCGGTTGAACCAAATTGGCCAGGCTGGACCCAAACCAAGCCCAAGCCCAGGTAGGCATGTAGTGGGACCAATTACGACCTTGTAGACATATTTGGTAAATACAAATATTTTGTGTATATATTTTTAGGAATTGACAATTATTTTCTAAATATTTGTTATAAGTAGATTATAGGTATTATTATTGTTAAATAATGTTTTACAAAATTTGTATGATCTTCGGGAGCCAGATAAGTAGTGTGTTTGTTGTATCCATCAAAACGATTATTGGACTATTTTAAATTGTTATTAGGATTATTATTATCATTAATATTATTTTGTTGTTATTATTTGATAATGATTTATATTTATTAAATCTTTTATTGTATAAATGATATGTATAAATATTATATATGTGTATATATGTATAAAAATATATATATTATATGTATTGATATATATATATATATATATATATATATATATATATATATATATATATAGATGTGACTGTATATATAAAATATATATATAAATGTGACTGTATATGTAAAAAATATATATAGATGTGACTGTATATATAAAATATAAATATGAATATGTGTGTATATATATATATATACATGTATAATTGTATATAGATATTTGTTTTCTTCTATTGGAGTAAATAAAGCTATTAACTGAACTACTTGATCTAAATTTGTTTCTCAAGTTGCCTTTTGCTTCTATTCAAGCCATTATACCTCTTTACTCTCATAATTAATTTGTTGGATTCACCAAACATACAGGGAAAAGTCTCTCTATGCAATATTGTGGTTTCTTTTCTTGGCAAACTTCAAAGTAAAGTATAACTACTATATAATATTTTGGAATAAATATTGAAGTTCATACGACACTGTATTAAAGCAGGTTGTGCTGTTTGTACTAAGTGGATCTCTCAAATGGGTTGCTGCATGTTTGCAAAAGTTAGTAAATCAATGAAACCAGCCAGAGCAACTTCCCTACTGGACCAAGCCAAAGCGACCCCACCCTTGCAATTCCCAGACCCGAGCCAACAAGAGCCCACAGCTTAGTTATTTTTTCCAAAACCCACAGTTTCGTTTTCCAGCCCAGGCCAACACCCCATTGGTATAGCTGAGACCACCCTCCAAACCAACCTCAGGCCGATCACAGGCTAAACCAATTAGCCCCCTGTCCGAGCTCCCAAGAGCTCAGGCCGATCACTGGCTAAACCAATTAGCCCCCTGCCCGAGCTCCCCAAGAGCTCAGGCCGATCACAGACTAAACCCATTAGCCCCTGCTAAGCCCGCACAAAGGTCCCCCGACCCCGCCTCTGTTTCAACGCAGGTAACAATATATATGGTTTACGAGAGCTAGGGAGAGAAGCAAACCCTAATCCTCGACACAAACCAACGCCGCCACCCACAACCTTAGCCTCGCGTGCCACCCTGGGCGCCGCCGTGCGCGGCCACGGCCGCGCGGATGCTGCACAGCACGCACGATACAGGGGAACAACCACAGCAGAAATAATAGTCAAGGGGGGACACTTTGCGAGGAGTTTTCGCAGCGTGTGTTTGATCGTTCGACGAACCATGAATTCGGGTATGAACACAAACCATACAACTCCCAATCCCTTCTTTTAATTCGAATTTATATGCTATAGATTTTCCAGAAGATAGATACGAACTTACCCGAAAAACTGTCAAAATATGACATAAACGACAGTCCAGGAACCTACATTGGCAGATCGATTCTGATCGATCCAATAACTTTTTTGAAATTCCACCTAAACACAATTATAGACAACCTGTAGGACTTCACGACCCTTTTTGTGGATTCGGAAATCATCGACTGTGTGTCGAAAAATCGAATCCCGAACTTGGACAAAAACCTGTTTTTAAAACAATAAAAATCCTCCCACACAACGTGCGTCCCGCCATTCCGGGCGACGTGATCGCGAAACGAAGGCATCGAAAGCTGCGTAACGGCTTCGTGGTCGTGTGGGCTTTGACGGAATTCAAATTGGTCGAGTGTGCGCGACGAATTTGATGCGTATCCGCCAAAATTCACCGTATCGTGCACTTTGCAAATTTCTCAATTACATTGTGCACGCTCGTCAGATCGAGACGAAACTTGCGCCAACAGAACCGTATCATTTTTCTGGTCCTGTATGCCAAGTTTGGTCCGATTCTGAGACCGTTGTTAAAATCACCGTTTTGCGGGCCCCACGGTCCCACTCAACGGGCGATTTTGTGCACGGCCCGCCGGAATCCAACTTTGGACATACGGTTGGGTTCGTATCGGAAAACTGGATTCGTAGACATGTAGTTTGATGACTTTAGAGACCGTTGACTCTGGCATGCTTTTCGGTGCAAAGCGGGTCCAACGGCGGACATCATTTTTGCTCGAAATTACCGTTTTGCTCCTCTGTCCAGAATTGGACTTAAGGACAGGCAATCCTAGCTAATTTGACTATTCTGAGAATGTTGGTAACATTTATTTCAGCTTTCGGAGACACTTGTGATGACTTGGACTTTCTGACTTGTGATTGGCGATACATTGTTGGTTCTCTATGCAACCCCCAGACAAGTATACCTTGTCAACTTGTACAGTATAACTTATATACATGTTCACCATCTCGCTGTGGTTCTTTTCCTTACAGTAGTGATTGCTTTATTCCATGTCTATTACACTTTTCATGTTATAGTTTCACTTTACATGTTTCTAGTTGCCTGTACATTCTTGTTCTTTTCTGTTATGATATTTTTCTACCTGTTACACTGTGATAGTCTCATACATATTGCTTGATAGAGTCGTCTAGTCCTACACCACGATTCTCTCGACTTGACTTGACTTGACATGACTTGAGTAGGACTTGACTTTGACATTCTATAGATTATGAGTACTTACCTTGACTATGGTCTATAGGTTTCTATACTAGGATTGGCTACTGTCTTGGTTGTGAGTACTTGCCTTAACTGCGATTGAGATATTATAGATTGTGAGTACTTGCCTTGACTGCAGTTTATAGCCAGCCATTTCTAGTATGGCATGCCAGTGTCTTAGGAACCTCGTGTTTAGATCTTGTGTCTTGGTTCATTTTGTCTCGTTGGATACCCTTGATTGTTTCTTACTTCATTTTACTGTTACATGTTGGCTTGTATATTATGTATCTTGCTAGTCCTCTGAGGACCTGATGATCTCTTCAGGTTTAGCTGATTGCATGGAGTTAGTTAGCAGAGCAGGATGGTAGAGGATTGCGATGTATGATACAGGAATTGCTTGTGATATTTTTTTTACTATCCTCTCGTGCTTTATATTCTATATCATGATATACTCTGCTTATTTTATAGACTCACATCATTCTTGGGGTCTAATCGAACAATATGTTAATGGGCTGCAGACCATGACCCATACTTGTTCATTCTTGTTTATATGATTCATGTGGATTGAGATATAGTTTAGATTAGACATGATACCCATGACCCTGACAGCTTATACGTACTCGAGTCGGGCTGGAGTCCGCTCGATACGTAGCTGGCTTGCTCACGAGCTCTCGTCCGAAAATCGGGTGCGGGTCGTGACAACTCAGGCACCCTAGGACCTAGCCCTATGACTCCTATATCCCTGTACACGTGCCCATGGTGTCTCGCACACTGTGTCGAGTCCATTTCGACTCAACACACGTGCACGAGAATGTGCCTATGCACAGTTCAGTCACACACTGACACTTGGGTTAGACACTGTTTGGACACTTCATGTCCACTCATGTGGACACGAAATAACACCCTAGACACGTATGCATGGTAGCTCACATCTGTACCTTATATTTTGCTGATTTGATTGGGGTGTTGATTCGGATTTGGTTGAGATGAGTCGAGTTTTCGATTCTCTGATACATAGGCTCATGTTCTGTTTAATTTCTGAATTTAATTGTGATTACCAACTATTTTTCCCTGTTTTAAATTGCCTTTTTAACTAGTATGTATGTATAATAGATACTGCTATTTGGTTTTTGTAATTTGGATTAGGTTTGCATAGTTAAATGGGATTTTGAATAGGTTAGGGGGAGGCTGCCTGTGTATCAACTGATACCCAGTTTTCTCATGTTGTTCTGAGATTATGAATACCATGTTTTACTGTTGTGTGGTTAATTATTGTTCATTTTTAATTTGTAGCATGATTACATGCCTGGGAATAGGTTGAGGTTCAATGTTGTTCACTTCATGGATTTCGAATTGCTTCGATTTGTGAACTGTCAACTAATACTTTTCAGAGTTTGCATTTCTGTTTTAAAATTCCTTCTAAAAACTGATTTTTCCTTGATGTTTAGCACTAGGCTAAACTCTATCACTTTTGTTACTTTACTGCATGTGGGGGAGAGTATCTGCAAAGTACTAGCAAGGGAGAGGGTTCCAGTTTACAAGGCCTGGGTGAGTGTTCAGTTTTGAACATTGTAGAAGGATATGGGGTTTAGTTTGAGTAGGGAAATAGGTTTGTGCTTCAATTGATATAAACACTATCATTGTAATGTGTACTGATTTGCACATCAATTTTTGGGATTCATATCACTGTAATGTACACCAACCTCCCCTGCCACTTGACTGAGTACACCCCACACACACATGGGCATGCCACCATGTTAACTTGTCACAAAACTGATTTGAGCATACCCACGCCACTGCATTGCTCTATAACACACTGTTCTTCTTTTCAGGTTTACATATGGGCTGAATTGTCCCCTTCACACACAATGTTATGGATGGTTTGAATCATGAACTGTAATAAAATTTACACACACCACTCTACAAACTGAATTCTATTGACACGCACAAAAACTGAATTTAGCACCTATACACACACTTGACTGAGAACATATAGATTACTTGTTCACACATAACTGTCACATGACACTTACACATGTGACACTCTTGCACTAGCATTCACTACATGTATCAGTCTAAGGATGGATGTTTTTCCATGTTCAATTCACACACACAATTGTTCATGTCACTTGTCCACTCTTACACACACCACACACACTTTGTCACACTCATGCCTTGACACTAACACATTTTTTCCTATTTTAATTCCTGTTAACACCCTTGTAACACACACACATATGTAATGAAACTATAATGACACTCTCACTCATGACACACACACACTTGGACACAATATGTGTTTTCCTATTCTCTATACATAGGTATATATATACATATATGTATTGATATGTATATATATATATATATATATATATATATATATATATATATATATATATATATATAGGTATCCTATAAATATATCATGTGTGGGTACTAATATTATATGGATACATATAATGTATATGGGATATGCATATGGTAGCCTATATGTTATATGTATATTCTATATACTTGATAAATAGTAATGTGGTATAGACATATATAGGTATATGATAATTTATATTAGATCAGTAAATATACATGATGTGTGAATGTATGATTAGCCTAGGCATATAGCCTATGGCTCATAAACCTGTGTTTATGGCTTGAGTGCCAGTGTAGGAGTGAGTTTGGCTTGTATAGCCTAGAAATTGGGTGTGCTTGCTAGTCTAGGCTTGGTTAGGCCTAGTGAGACTTGACTAGACTAAGTTTGACCTAGTTGACTTAGTTTGACTAGTCTAGTTTGACTAGAGTTGACCAAAAGTCAACATTAGTCTAGATGTGACCAATTGACCTAGTTTGACTAGAGTATTGACTTGGGTTGACCCAGAGTTGACCAAGTTTGACTTGGACCTAGTTTGACCTAGATAATTGACCAGGGTTGACTTAGAGTTGACTTTGACCTAGATTGGCCTAGAAATCATGTAGATTGCATCGTAGACTTCATTTGTCTTATTTTAAGCATATTATAACCTGTACTGTTCTATTTAGGATATTGTGGCTCCGGTGCAGACATCTGATATTACACTACTCTTTTCAGAGTATCAGGCGAGTACATTCTCTGATAGTTCTCTCATTTATTTGCCAGTTACTGTATTTCAGTTCTATTTAGTTTTATGTGATTCTTTGATACCACACGTACACTACAAAAAAAGTGACCTTTTGGGACAACAAAAAACTGTCTTAAAAACTGCAATTACCGTCCCAACAACTATTTAGGACGGCCTTTGGGACGGGAATGGCCGGTCCCATTAGGGTGGTGTGGCAAAAACTTTAGGGACAGATATTGCCGTCCTAATTACTGTTAAAGGACGGTTAGGCAAGACGTCTCAAAAGTTTTCAAATTTATGCTTTTGTGTGACGGTTTATTAATTTGTCCAAAAAAACAAGTTTTTGTAACAGATATATTTCGTCCTAATAAATAAGTGACATAATTTTAAAAAGTACTGTAATCGTGCGAAAAATTTTATACACTCTAAAATTCTATAATTGAATTTTATATACAACAAAAATTCATACAGAACTTAGAGTGTTCCCATTGTTCACAAAATGAAATCCCATTGTTCACAAAATTCATACAGAACTTAGAGTGTTCCCATTGTTCACAAAATGAAATCCAAGTCTTACATCACTTAGAGTGTTCCCATTGTTCACTCTAAAAATTCATACAGAACGTAGCCGCAAATTACCAAAACAATTTCTATAAAACATATTTAAATGTAATATCCCATTGTTCACAAAATGAAATCCAAGTCTTACATCACTGTGTTCCCATCAAGTTTTACATCAGCAAGCATTCACTTCATTTACGAAATAAAAGCTACGACTTTTTACACAAGTCCAAAACATATATATTTGATTGTCCACATCCACTGACAAACCGATCCACACATCCATGGCTGCCCTGGAAACAAAATAAAACCTACGACTTTTTACACAAGTCCAAAATATATATATATATATATATATATATATATATATATATATATATATATATATATATATATATATATATATATATATATATATATATTTCCTTTTTCATATATATATATATATATATATATATATATATATATATATATATATATATATATATATATATATTTCCTTTTTCATATATATATATATATATATATATATATATATATATATATATATATATATATATATATATATATATATATATATATATATATATATGATTTTCCACATCCATTGACAAACCAATCCAGACATCCATGGCTGCCAGCAGCATTGGCTACCTGGAAACAAATAAATGCCAGAAATATGGTTAGTTATAAGTTAAATAGGACCTCAGATTCATGGAAAAGTAATTTGCGACAGACTTACTTGAGTATATCAGGAAGGCGGAAAGCACCCGCGAACATACTTGCAACTTGTGCTTTGAGCTCACTGCTAAGCTCACTCTTCATCCTCTCGAGCTCTTCCTTATGTCGAGCCTCTTGCGCAAGACGCTCAGCTTTAAGATCATTTTTCATTGTCTCAACCTCTTTTGTATGTCGAGCCTCTTGCTCGTCACGCTCTCTTCTTAACGCCTCAGTCTCTTCTCGTAGTTTCTCCGCGTCTTTTCGCAGTTGCTCAATTTCAGCATTCGTTATTTTTTTCAAGTTCTATCTGGGATGTTGATGATTGACCACTGTCTTATACCCACTCCTCGGCCTAAAACTCGTCCGTGCCCATCTTGTCCAACCACTTCTGTGTAAACCTTATTCAATTGCTCCTCGTTGTCTCGTTCTTCCACGGGTAGCTCTTCAATCCGCCTTTCTAACATTTTCTATAACATGCAAGGAGATTAGTATGACATATATAATATAATATCGGCTGGTTATAACATTTTCTATAACATTTTATAACACCGCCTTTCTAACATATATTTTTTTTTTGAAACAAAGCTTTCATTAAAAATTCAGGTAGTTACAATACTCATATCAAGTAAAATATGAGAGATAATACAGAAGGGAAGTTCTTCATAAACCAACAATGTATGAGAAGAACTAGAAAGCAAAACATAGGAGGCTAGAGAATGAGCACATTCATTAGCACTTCTATGTATGTAATTAAAACTGTAATTAAGATCAGATTGTGAAAATGCCCTTGCATCTGCAACTATATGTCGAGCCCGCCAAAGAGGAATTAATTCAATGATGTTGATCGAATCAATTAGAGTTTTGCAATCTCTCTGTACCAGTTATAACATTTTCTACGGGTGGCAGTTATAACAATTGCTAACATTTATAATACCGCCTTTCTAACATTTCAGTTCAGTTATAACATTTTATAATACCGCCTTTCTAACATTTTCCACGGGTGGCAGTTATAACATTTTCTATAACATTTTATAATTTACATTAAACCAAATATTTAGTATGACATATATTATAATACCTCTGTACCAGCCGCTCCGTCTTCTTCGTTATAACTGCCACCTTTGCCTCGAGTAGCTCTCCACATGTTGACGAGGTCGACAGGCTTGTTTTCCAACCTCCTCTGAAGTGTTTGTACATGTTCCAAACATAAAAGTAAAACATTATACACTATCAACTAGAAAGACATGCTCTTTATTAAAAAAAACACAATACAAACCTTTCTCTTTATCTCTGGAAATGATCTTCTTCCTGTTCTAGGGAGGGCACAAAGTTTTCCTCGATTACCTTTGTTTGTCTCCGAAACTTTCTAAAAATTAATGAATATTATAACTGAACTGAAATTAGCTGTTCACTACTAGTATAAATATTGATCAAGCTATTTGCTAGTTGAGTCATACCTTTGTCTCATCCAAACTCCAATATGCCACTAGCGTTGGCCATTGACTGGGCTCCACCCGGGGTGGCACTGTTTGTAAACGTTCTGCATTGGTCTCAAATTTTTGATAGAAGTCCTTCTTCACGCGGTGCTTGAAGGCTCTCCAAGCAACTCCCATCTTTCTAAAACAAATATCTTTAAAGCCATCAGGAGCATTTGTGTTTTCCTAAGAAAAAAACAGTTAATAGTGACCCAAAAACAGTTCGGTACCTCAAAATTGATTTCAGTATAAGCTTCCTAATGCTCTAAATCAGTGCACATCCATGCAAATGCAATAGATCAGCACCTTTGGCAAATGTATCAGGAATGTGTTTTTGCATTTTTTATATGTTTCTATTTGATTTGAAGATATTTTATTGCTGCAGGCATGCATATGCTTCTTATTGTAGAATTAGTATTTAGTAAGCCTTATTGAAGATCAATGTGAACTGTGAATAAAATGTTTAAATGTCGGTTTATGCCACCAAAAATACAGTACCAAGAAGTAAAATAATTCTAGATTAAATATCGGCCTTGCGCCAAGAGACAAAGAGAAGGAGTTACCTTCACCGATAACCAGATCATTTCGAGAGTATCCTTATCGGCCTTGCGCCAAGATAGCATTGTTAATGGGAACAGTTCGCCATTTCGTGCAAGGTTACCAAGATGAGTCATCAAACAGTATGCATTTTCTCCAACCGGTTGACAATCTTCATCCTACTCTATAATTTTTCTTACTCCGCTATCCCAGTCTTTCCATGGCTTGGCAGGTCCTCTACCTTGCCTAGCGGAAGCACGACTCCCCGTAGTACCTAATAAGAAACACGAGGGAAAGACTCTTCATAATTATAAAACGCTGGACATGAGTGAGGAGTATTAGTTAGTGGGTGTGTACAGAGTGTAATGTATATATATAATCATGAGTGCAAAATCATGAGTGAGGAGTATTAGTGGTTGTGTAAATGAGTAAGGAGTATTAGTGTACAGAGTGTATTGCTTTTACAGTAGACAACTCCCTATAGTACCATCAGAAACTACTTGTGTCTTTGAACAACAATAACAAAAGCAGAGCTGTATACAAGTCAGAAATGGCCGTCAAAGGGAATTCGGATCGATGCTGATGGGGTTGTGTCATTGGAAGACCTCGAACCTGCACTAAATTTATCTTCTAATGCAGACTATTACTCACAATCTCCATATGATCATGGATTGAATGAATATGGAGATGGAGAACAAGAAGGCATGCTATCTCATTCTCGTTCACCAATCTCGTAGAAGAAAAACAAGTCAGCCTTAATATTTGGCGCACAAACCTAAGTTGCTGGTTGCATGATCTAGGCATTGATTCAACAGTTATTTTTCTTCTTCCAGTAATGGTCATCTCATGCTTTTGGAACCAGCCATACATATATTATGTCAGTCTTGGCATGAGAACTAGGGTGATTTTCATATGTACATGGTGGAATACCAAAACCCCACAGAAGTGAGAGATGTGCTCTTCCCCATTGGAAGTTCCAATATTTCTTGGTTTCAGTTGAGGCATCCGGTGATCGCATTCTAGGAAGAGTTGGCAATGGCTCAGAAGTATTCGATCGAAAAATATAAGCAAAGCCTGAGCAGGACCGGGACTCGGCCATTTAATTCAGATATAACCTTATTCCTTTGAAGATAATTGCAGGTCACTGCAAACTGGAGAGAGGGCAAATTTGTAAAGGGTGAACAAAGGAAACTCCTAATACTCGATTGCACACCCCCTTTCTCGGCTGCCAGATCAAGGATCAGGTCTAAAGGACGTGGGTTTCAGGATGGGATAGAGGGTTTCAGGACAAACATCACAGAGCACCACAAAACATCATCAAAATCGAAAGTTATCAAAGCAAACATCACAGAGCACCACAAAACATCATAAAAATGGAAAGTTTCCATGTGAATGGAACAAAAATTAATGAAGTTTCGGACAGCCATAAATTCAAACATCATGAACTAATAGAAAATCGTATCAAAATTCAACCTTTTTGCACACACTCGATCAAATAGGAAAATAAGAGATGCCCACGAAAGAAAACATCACAGAGAACCACAAACCATCTTCAAAATGAAAACTTTGATGTGATTGAAACCCAAAAAAAAAGAGAAAGAATCATACATCAGAACAGTGTTAAAAAAAAAGAGAGAGAGAAACTTGAAACATCAGACAAGACCAGAAGATCATACATCAGAACAGTGTTAAAAAAAATCTAACTTTCAGGGATGCATATTCAACCAAGTAGGAAAATAAGAGATGCCGATTAGAGGAAACATCATGTAGAACCACAAAGAATCATCAAGATGGAACGTTTGCATTGAGGCCAGCTGATGTATTGAGGCCAACAGTAGTTTAATTTCAAAATTGAACGTTTGCATTGAGGACGAGAGTTGGCGAATACTTACCCTTCGGTGTATTATCTACCGGCTCATCTTCGCTCTTCTCAAAGCACTGAGATGCTGATCCAGGGCTGCCCAAGATATCCTCCATAAAAGAAGGTTCTAATTGAGGATCCAATGTCCTCTTCCCCTTTGCTACAACATCCTCCATATTCTGGAGAATGCGAGATGATTTTCGCGTAGGACCACTGGATACAATCTGGAAATGCATAACACATATAGTAATAGCATCACTCTAACAAGTTAGTGAATAAAATATTTAGTTCATGATCAAATTATTTACCTTTTTCTTCTTAGCACCAATAGATTCTTCATTCATATTGTTACCGTCATCCAACTCATGGGCAACATGAAACGACTTACGAGTAGGACCATTTGTAACCTGAAAGAGAATAAAAATAATAAATGATGACCGATGTTCCAACAGATTATTAAATTAAAAAAAATTATTACCTTTTTCACTCTATGGACACAAGGTTCATCATTAATGTTGCTACCTTCCCCGCTAAGAAAATCATCATTGTCGAGCACTCTTTGTTCATCATCTCTTTCAATTGTACTTCGTTTTCCCATCTTACTTGAACTTGTAGGAATATTCTTCTTGGGATTCATCACAAGATTTGAAGATTCTTGCAATTTTAAAGCATCTATTTTCATTTTATTTCTAGCAATATTGTCCATTCTTTTCTTCTAATATTCTGTTATGGTCCCAGGCTTGATAAACAGTTTCTTAACATTTGACATTTTTTCCATCTATGACCTGAAAATAAATGAGATAAAATCACCCAAAAAAGTAAAGTTGGTATTATTAGGCTAGAAACTAAGTGCATAATCAAATGGTATAAAGTTATACCAGTATTGGCTAGTTATACTACTATAAGGTTATACCTAGGTGTCAACAGCATGTAGATACACTACTAGCATGAAAAGTGTATGCAAAAATAGATGTATTCTATATATGAGGATGGCACATCAAACAAAAATTAACCAAAAGTCTGGAATTCTATACACTGTATTTATAGCTATCAAATTAACTAGCAATAGTTTGAAGTATCAGAGTTATAGGATGAACATCAGCAGTATCAATGATCAAAGGGTGATGGTCCAGATTTGAGTGTATTCAATGAGTACCAGTTTGTATTTTGCAGAATTGAAACAGTTCATAGCCAATAATTAGAACACAACAATAGTACAATGGTGCAAAGGAGTAGCACACAGTATCAGAAATCTGATAGTCAATTAAACAATTTGGAATGACTCCCAAAATCAATATATGCTCTGAATATTTGAAGAATAATATGAAGAGCAATTTAGAATGACTAGCAAATCAATATATGTTCAGTATGAAAAAAAATATTCAAACAAAATAATTTAGAATATTTGAAGACTGTTTTTTTATAGAGAGTTTTGGGCAACCTTTTGGTCCCAGGCTTGAACTAGATCTGCAGAATATTCAACCGCTTCAATTTTATTTCAATAGAATGGTCACAGACTACCAATAACATGATTGGACAAGTGAGGAGGATGGTCAAGAAAGGATCATTGCTGCTCATCATCAATCTCGTCTTGGTTATCATCACCATCACAATTAGTTGTGTCAACAACCAAGCCCTCCACTCCTTGCCTAACCCAAGATCCATTATGAGCTTCATCCAAATGTTGCATGCTATAAGGTTCCACTCTATAAACTTTTGAATCTTCTAAAGTTGTTGAGTACTTGTCAAATGTGTCTCGTGGTGACATTTGAACAACAACATGCCAATCGGGGTCTAGAGGGTCTTGAATGTACCAAACTTGTTCTGCTTGGGATGCTAAGATATAAGGTTCATCAGTCACTATGTTCTCTTTGTATAACAAATGATTGAAGTTTACTAGAGTAAAGTTAAACTCATCCAATTTTCGGCCCACTCGTGGGTTAACCCAATTGCACTTAAATAACACAAACTTCATGCCATTTAAATATTTAATTTCAATGATGTCTGTAAGCTGTCCGTAGAATGTAACATCTCCTGGAAGAGGATTTCTATCTTTTCGACTAGAATAACTCATTTGTTCAGCCTTGAGGAGGACTCCACTGTTTTGAGTTTTTTCTACGAACATCAACTTTCTTTGTTCGAAATCTAAAACCGTTAATAATGTAAGAATTAAATCTCAGTGCATCCTTAAGAGGACCCGAAGCTAAGCTTCTTATCTCCTCTGATATTTGTACATCGCCTTGTAAACCCTTCACCTACATTTCAAAATCATTAAATCAGAAGTTCAATAATGATATAAAAGGACCATTTTTATAATTTGTTAGTTTATTCAAAGTACCCAAAAAGGATATATACACTTACATGTTCCTTAAACCAAGTGCCAAATTGTTCATTATGAAGACGACTAACAAGGTGTTGTTGTGAAGCTTGTGGATATTTTACTGCAAGTTCAGCAAGATGTTTTCTGTAGAGATGTCGAAATATATATAAATTTCATAACTAAATGAGAGGATACAAATAAAGGTATTAATCAAGCTGCACAACTTACTCAATGAATGGTGCCACTGCCTCCGTGTTGGCAAGCACATATCGATGAGCTTGCATGTGCATGACTGGGTCAAGTAGAAAGTGTACCTCTTTACCTACAGCACGACCAAATTTCTTCCCTCCATCATGATTTCTTCTTCGCCGTTTCATTCTAGTTTCCACATTATTATCCAAATACTTTGAACAAAAAGTCATGCATTCTTCCAAAAGTACTGATTTAGCAATAGAGGCCTCTGGATGAGCACGGTTCCGCACATAGAGTTTTAAAGTGTGCAAATACCTTTCCATTGGATACATCCAACGATACAATATTGTCCCAGCAATCTTTAATTCATCAACTAAATGGATAGACAAGTGTTCCATTATATCAAAAAATCCAGGCGAAAAAATCTTCTCAAGACTACAAAGGATAAGCGCCATACGATCTTCAAAATTTTCCAAGTCTGCCATACTATTTACACTTGAACACAACACCACAAAACAGTTGCTTAATTCAATTAAGGATTTAACAACATGCTTTGGCAAGACCCTTCGAATAGCTATAGGAAGTAATTATTGCATCAAAATATGATTATCGTGACTCTGCAGACCCCATATACTCCGCTCTTCCATATGCACGCACCGTGATATATTAGATGAATAACCGTCAGGGACTTTTACATCTCGCAACACTTTTAAGAAAATGTCCTTCTCTTTGTTGCTTATTGTGAACTCGGCTGGAGGCAAGTACTCTTGAGTTCTTCCTCGTGGTTGAGGATGCAACTCTGATCGAATTTTCATATCTATGAGGTCTTTTTGAGCCTTCAAATTATCTTTTGTTTTGCCTTTAGTACCTAACAAAGTAAAAAGAATATTATCGCAAACATTTTTTTCAATATGCATAACATCTAGATTGTGGCGAATCAAATTATGTTTCCAATATGGTAGTTCAAAAAAGATGCTCTTCTTCTTCCAACTCAATCTTGTTTTTGGCAAATTCTGTGTTTTTACGATCTCTTTTTCTTGTTCATCCCTTTTCCTCTTACTGAACACATCATCCTTCTTATATTCAGTTTCAATCTTCAGATCATTTAATTGCTTCAACACTTGTGTTCCAGATAATTTCAACGGTGGAGGCCTCATTTCTAGCTTGCCATTAAAAGTTACCCTCTCTTTCCGAAACTTATGGCGCACTGGTAAGAACCGACGATGACCCCAATAACAATACTTGCCATCATTTGTCAAACGGGTAGCTTGATGATCCCTATTACAACAAGGGCAAGCAAATTCACCTTTTGTGCTCCATCCAGATAACATAGCATACGCAGGAAAGTCGTTGATTGTCCACAATAATGACGCATGTAGCTGAAATAATTGTTTGGTTGATGCATCATAAGTGGAGACACCAACAGCCCATAGCTCTTTCAACTCCTTAACCAACGGTTGTAAATAAACATCAATCTTATCACCTGGACCTTTAGGTCCATCAATAAGAGTAGACAAAATTAAGTTAGGTTGCTTCATACACAACCTTAGGGGTAAGTTGTAGGGGACAACCACAACAGGCCAAGTACTGTGAGAAACACTCATATTACCAAACGGATGAAATCCATCAGTAAGTAACCCAAGTCTAACATTGTGGCAATCTCCAGCAAAGGATGGATTTTGCTCATCAAACACTTTCCAAGCACGAGAATCTGCTGGATGCCTCATTACACCATCATCTATTCGTTTCTCAGCATGCCATCTCATGAGCAAAGATGTATGTGATGACCAAAATAATCGTTGCAGTCTTGGTTTTAAAGGAAAATATCGAACCTTTTTTTCAGAAACTTTTTTAACCTGGTCAACCTGAGTCTGATCACCCTGATTAGCAATATCACTTTTATATCTAGAAGCCCCACAGATCTCACACTTGTCGAGATTCTCAGATTTATTTCGAAACAACATACAACTATTAGGGCAGGCATCCCATGTTTCGTAAGTGAAGCCCAAATCAGTAGTTAGCTTACTAGCTTGATAGTATGATTTTGGAATCCTGGCACACGGAAACACCTTCTTTAAGAAGCCCAACAACATTGTGAAAGAATAATTTGTCCATCCATTAACTTGCTTCTGGTGTAAAAGTTCAACAACAAATGATAGTTCAGTGACACCCTTAGGACAATTCTCGTACAAATCACTTTCTGCATCTCTTAGAAGTTTGAAATATCTTGGCATGTATTCATCATAGGGCTCATTCTCACAATCCATATTTTCTGCGATGGATGTTAATCCGATACCCTCTTGTACCATTGCTGCCATAGAAGCACATTCATTTTGTTCAGCTTCATTATCATCAGCTGATATATCATCTGGCATATTATACCTGCTATTACCCAAACCACCAAAAGACTCTCCATGATATATCCAATCCCTGTAACTCCTTTCAAACCCATACATCTCTATATGAATCTCCACAGTCTGTCGATTGTGATAAACCAGATTTATACATCTACTACATGGGCAATAGATATGCGTCGTCTTAACATTTTTATTGATATATGCAAATTTAAGAAATGCTTCAACTCCATCCTTGTATGCCTTTGAATTCCAATCACGTGATTCAATCCAAGCCTTGTCCATATCAACTTTATAAACTGTTATCACCTAGCACCAAATAAAAACAAGCACACTAAATGTAAAAGAATATATGTACTAAAGCTCTTATTGTATGACACTTGGACAAAAAGACAGGGTAGTTAAATTATCCAAAACTATATGGAAAAAATGAAAATCATTAATCAATATTTCTCCTACACTCAGCCAATCTCAGCCAACACAAGAAACTGTTTGATATAGAACAACTAGTAATATTATTAATGGAAGAGAATGTATCAAATTGTATAAAGCAAAGTCACCTTACCCCTAATGTATCAAATCATATACAACAAAAAAGATCTACTGCCTTTCACAATTTTACTCTCAAAAAACATCACAACAACCAAAGGAGCATACTTGGATTCAGATGAAGATAAAAGGTCACATTCTCCACCATCAAAGGAGCATAAGAGAGGTTCAGCATGTGAAAATGACGATATTCATGCTGAACATAAAAATTCAGGCAGACATGAAATATCAAGAACAGCCTATAAGAAACATGCAACAACCTATCAACTAACCATCACTCTAACACTCACATGTACACTCAATAGTCAAGAACTAAGTAACTAACTACTGCTAGCCCCCAATTCCTGATATCTGACTCTAATCACAACAGAACAAAAAAAGAAGGGGGTGTTTGACTGCTTAGGGCAAACCCTGCAGGTCATTCCATGGCTAGTATAAGCCATGGATCGAAGCCTACATGTCAGTCACCTAGGCTAGCCTCTAAAGTCCCTAGGATGTGAAACCAAAGTGTCTTGAGTGAGGACAGGGCCCCAGTAGCGGGGGAGCCACTGTTCACTGCATAAATACAGTCGAGTGTCCCCGTGGCAAATTTCACACATCAAATCACCCCGAATCCTCCTCAGTCCTAAACACATGTAATCTACACCTAATTGGCTTTCCAAAAATATAATTTTTGCAGGCAGCAACAAGTGTTGCATTCTGCTTTAGGCAGCAAGTAATGTTTACTGCTCTCCTTAGGACAACAACAGCAGGGTGGTATGTTGTGGGGAGGAACCAATAAGCTACATATCAAACTCATCTATATTAAATGTGCCTTTCTGTGTGTGTTCAGTCATGAGATTTTTGTAAGGTTGGTTGAGAAATTCATGTAGGAGTAATAACAGTAGTGGCATAAAGGCATCTGCAGCTTGTGCATAGAGTAGTATGCTAAAGGAGAAATGCTGAAAGAAGTTCCTGATACATGTAATGTGAGGGTCAATGATACCATGTCTCCCTTGATACTTCTAATGGAAACCTACAAGGGCAATTTGCGACCTTAAGGGGAGGTTGGAACCTGGTCGAGTGGACGAGCAGTTGGCAGACATGTGATTGGGGGAGGGGGAGGACATGGTTCTGTTCATAGGTACATGTAATTATCCTAAATTCATACAAGTACATCCACAACTCCATCTATAAATTCATACAAGTACATCCACAACTCCATCTATAAGAATCCAAAATAAAGGACGAGAATAAAAGTATGGAAGAATATAAAGAATGCATCAACTAACAATACTTGAATTCCGAAGAAGCAAACCCAACAATTCTATGACATAACTCAACAAGCCGTTTCATGAGCGGGGGGGGGGGGGGGGGGGGGGGGGCTAAGCGCAGTTCTTTGAATCAAACGTTGAATGAAATCGATGATTTTTTAGATATTCGGATAATGGATGGTCGATTCATATATTGCTATATATAGCAAGAAGCCCCAAATCCTTGATTTGGCCTACCTAGAAGAAAATCAGGTTCTCAAAGGGATGTAGTAAAATACATAATATACATGTCGTAAATGAAGTACAATAAATATCATGCAAAAAAATCACCCAGTAACAGATTTACAACCACTAATAACCAGTTTATGTGAAATAAAATTAAGGACAACGTTCATGCACGAGAGCTCTCTGAGTAAGGGATGCATGGGCAGCGATGCTCATCCGAGTCGCTAATTGTCATTATAAAAAATATAAAGAACAACCCCTACATATATCTAGTGACTATCCTCCCTATCCAATAATACTGTTAGGGTCAAATCTATGATACGTACAGTCTAAGTCCAACCATTCATATACATAGGTCCATCGGGAATATTCGAACAAATAAGTAAATATCACAGTTCAAAAATGAGTCACCTGGTATGCAACGCAATTGTAGGTCCTAAAAAAAATCAAGTTGCATCAATCAACAAAGTCAAAGAATCAAGATATACATTATTTTGATGAGTTGTGCAGACAACAGATTGTGCAGCAATCGAATTGCGCATGTTGGTTTGTGTACGTTTCCAACTGCGCAGGCTGACGTGGCAGAAGTCATCAATACCTGAATCAAATCAAATCTTCCTGACAGCTGACAACACGGATAATGAGGAGGCGGTTCGTTTATTGCGCCGCACAGTGCTCGAGGGCGGCTGACAGTTGGCAGCGCAATCCATGATGGCGCAAACCATTCCTGCGCAGTCTGAGTCTACGCAAGCCAAAGTCTGCGTAGTTCAGGTTGCGCATTCTACCAACATAATTGATAAAGTACATGTGGCATTCATGCCATCAATTGCTCATTACGTGGCAACTGTCTATGCACGATTATGTGCATTTCAATCAAATGATGCCATGTGTCCCAGATAGTTGGCCCACGATCCAGCAACTGCCTGCGTAGTCCAATGCTGCGCAAACCAATTACTGCACAAATCATCTTGCGCAGTCCAGAATAACTGAAAGTTAGTTATTTCCAGAACTCTATAAATAGAGTTTCAAGTCTTCATTTTAAGGGGATCAGAGATCAGATATCAAGTATTCAAAAATCGAATATTAGAGAGTCCAGGAGTTCTTGCCCAAGTGCTGCTGCATTCTTCCAAGGCTTTTGCCTTCAACTTCCGAGGCTTTTGCCTTCAGTTTCCAGAGTTGTTTTCAACTTCAAAGGCTCCGTCTTCAAAGTTTACATCGTCCAAGGGATAAAGCAATCGTCATCTAGATTGGATTCCTATAGTTGTAATTTTCCCAGAATTCTTGTAATCTTTATTACACAGTTTGTATCAATAAAGTTTCATACTTTTGTTTTTGCAAACAAAATGGCGACTTTGCTGGGGACAACTTTCTCCTCCGACGAGGAAGTAGCAACTCAATGTGACATAGCGTCTATCGGGAAGACGCAGAAGACGCTGGTTGTTAAAGTCAACCAGACAGCCTAGGAGGCGATGCTCAACTCCAAGACCACTCTCCGTACTGCAACCACTTCTGCCAAGAGCAAAGTGCGCTCAGTTTGGGTCTCCAAGACTGCTGCACAATCTGGCAATTTTGCCATCAAAGATGCTGTACACTCTGCTGCACAAACTGCTGTGCCAACTGCTGCATAGTCTGTCTCAACAACTGCTGCACAATCTGTTGCAGTCAATGCTGCGCAGTCTGTTGCAACTGTTGCACAGGCTACTTCATATGCTGCCTTGTCAAAATATAAGACTCCTATGACTCTGGCACAATTGGCAGTAACTTTTCCTGCGTAAACTAATACTCCAGTAACTAAAGTGCCTCCCAAGCACTCTAAAGCAAGGACTCCTGATGCACAAACCACAGCTTCTGTGACCAGAACTTCTGCACAAAGTAATCCTGCACAATCCAAGAGTGACAGCCTTTTGGCTAAACTCTCCTCTTCTCATAACAAAGGAAAAATCTCTCCTTCTCCTCTTAAACATTCTGCTGTTCCAGCGCAATCCACTGGGGGTAGTCCTTTGGCTATTCCTCTTTCTTTTCAAAACAAAGGGAAAGGCCCATTGGTCTTTTCTCAAACTTCCTTGTTCCATGACTTGGAAGACAACAGAGGGAAACGCTCTTTAGCTAACCCTTCATCTCAAAACAAAGGAAAGGGCCCTTTGGTCTTTTCTCAATCTTCTTCAGTCTTTACTAAAGAAGATCCATCTGAATGTGCCTTAGCACCAAACAGTACTAAAACTCTTTCAAACAAAGATTCTTCTTTTCTTCATGACAAGGGAACTTGTACTGATCAAAGAGGTATTCTGCCTACCCCAGTAGCAGAATTCCAAGACCTTCCAACTTTCAAAATATCCCGTTCCAAACAGGGAAAACTGTTGGTGTCTCAAACAGAAACCCCTGGGGGTGAATTTGCAGACCTAAGAACATATCTTAATAGGCCAACTTTGGCAAAACGTAAGCAACCTATGCCGAAGGTCAAGCCTCAAAGACAAACCTCCAGGAACAAAAATCCTGATACCTATGCCAATGAGGTGAGCACTTCCTTGTACACACAGGAGACAAAACATTTGAAGAATCGGAACCATATTCCGAATGTTGTTAAAGAACAAATCCCTCAGAGCTTTCCTCGTCCCGTTACTGATCTTCGAGAACATCTAAGACAAAAACGGGATAATGCCTCAACTCCTTCAGTTAAATCCTATGATCATCATTGCAATCATAAAGTCATCATCCAATGTTGCTGTCAAACAACAAAACGATCTGTCTTTGATCGTTTGACTTTTGCTAAAACAGAACCGATGTCAGAAGATGAAGAAGTGTTGTACGCTTCTGTTAACATGACTTCTCGAGACACTGGGGGTAGAAGGTGCTCTAAGCATGGCAAACCTCGCAAACCAAGTCAACGGTATCTGGATCTACTTCAAGAATCTTCTGAGGGAGTATTCCAATATACCCGTTCCCGAAGCCGAGATACAATCGGTCAAAGGAATCTTCCTCAAGATCCTTCTGGTCATTTCCCTCTTTCTCAGTCAGGAGATGACTCTTTCTCCGACTATGATGCATACAGCAAAAGTTCTGAACAGACAGTGTCTTCCACTGTACTAAGAGAAGTGACATCTTATGTTGTCACTGATGATCAAGATGCTTCAACGTCTGCAAATCAAGAACAGCGAATCGCTGCACTTGAAGACAAGCTAAAGACCATGGCTGAAATGGTCGCTAGTATGCATTCTATTATTGTGGCCCAACATGCCACACCACCATCTATACCTACCGCAAGTCCGGAGATCATAGCATCTTCAGTACCTGTCAATGCTGGGTTGGGAGTAATGCCTTCTTAAATGCCTCCTGTACAAGTATAAGTTCAAACTATACCTAGTCAGTCAGCTGGGGGTAGTGCTTATAATGATGTTCCTCCTCCTACTACTCTGACTCCGCCAGCTCCTTTTTCATCATCTGAAGACACCAATGAAGCTGTCAAACTCTTGCGAACTCAGTTCGAAGCCTTCAAAGAGAAGGACAATTTGCAAAGGTTGGGAATCAAGCAGCCATACCCAGTTGAATGGAAGGAAGTTCTATTTCCTCCCAAATACAAGATTCCAACAATCTCTCTGTTCGATGGCAGTACTTCCCCAAGTCAATTCATCAATCATTTTGAGGTAATGACTGTTCAACTCCAGCCAAATGACGCTCTTCTTACCAGAGTGTTCGTCGGTTGTTTAGCCAACGTAGCATACGACTAGTACAGAAGTCTGCCCGATGTTTGTATTACTTCTTTTTCAGGACTTAAGCAGATCTTTTTGGAAAGATTCTATGAGGGATTCAATGACATGACTATGTTTGCCCTCAATAAAATCAAACAGAAACATAATGAAACTGCTGAGAGTTTCATCGAACGTTTCTGTCGAGAAGCCTTGAAGATGCCTCCAGGGACTCCTGCTGCTGTTACCATAGACACTTGCAAGGCAAATCTCTTACCTATCATCAGTATGTGGACAGGCTCAACTCAGTTCCAAGACTGGCCATCCTTTATCGTCAACGCCAAAGCAGCTGAAGTGAGTGCTGAAAAGTTCAAACAGCTGGGGGTACAGATGTCTAACCCAGATCGGGACGAACATCAATCATCAGGTGGCGGTAATCGTCAGAACAACTGCAAGAACAAGGAAACTCTGAACATTAACCTAAAAAGCAAAGAGTCCTTGGCTGTCAATGTAGCTCCGCCTACATCTACTTCTACTCCTGCTGCAACTCAACCGAGGGAACCTCGCCCTAAGGTAGAGTATTCGTTTGATGAAAATGACACAGCAAGCATCTTCGATTGCTTACTCAAAAGCAATAAGATCCAGCTTCCAGACCCAAAGAAACCTGATAAAGTCGGTAAGACCGATCATCCTAAGTATTGTGTCTACCACCGATTCATTGGACATCCTACTCGAGCATGTTATATGCTCAAGGGTAAGATTCAAGAGCTTGTCAATGCTAGAGTTGTTACTCTGTAGCAAGATGAGAAGACTGTCACTGCCAATATGGTTTCAGTCCAGTTCGGTAACTTTCCCCCGTAGATGATACAGCATGGTGTCATTTCTATTTCGAAGGCTACTCTCGGGATTGAAAATCTTCCTTCTCCACCAAACGAAGGTCTCGTTCCTTTGTCTCTTGACAATGGCGAGGTTATGTGGATCCATCCCGATCTTACTTCAGAGTTCGAGAATTCTTCTTCTTTCAAGAAGAAAGGTCGCTCCAAAAACAAGACCAAGATCTGCAACATGGTGTCTTTTGACCCCATAGTTGATGAAGAAATTCTGTTGGGCACCAGATCAGGGAAAACTTATCTGAAAGATTACTCTGAATCTCAAGAGAATCCTGCCTCTTCTTCTGAACCTGTCTCAGCACAACCTGCTGCTATTGAAGAAATTCCTTCTACATCTTCACCAGTTGTGGTTCCTATTCCTTCCAAACCAGTGGCTGCTGATAAAGGCAAACAACAAGTCCGCTTTGATAAACCTTTGAAGAAATCATCCCCTACAGGGCTTGATAAGCCTTACAACTTTGATATATTGGCTCAACTAGCTAATACCCCATCAAGGCTATCTATCTTTGAGCTCTTGCGTCTTTCCAGAGAGACGCGAGAAACTTTAAGTGAAGCTCTTATGCAAGCTGAGACTTGTTTAGCCTTTCTCAAGAAGCCGGAAGCAGAACCAGTCTCTTGTCTACATTGTCATAGTGTTATGGAGTTGATTCTGAACATTACTTTCACACAAGATGATATGCTGATGGAGGACAATAGGCATGATCGTCCTCTCTACTATACAGGATATGTTGATTCGATGAAAGTCGATCGTATTCTGATAGATCCAGGATCTGCTCTCAGCATCATGCCGAAAATAATGCTTGATGCTCTGAAAATTCCTGTACATAGTCTCTCCACCACAATCACCACCATCCTTGGATTCAATCAGGGAAGGAGTGAACCTTTGGGCAAGATTCGCTTAAAACTCCAAATAGGCAATCTTCGCACAAAAGTTACCTTCTATATCATTGACAATCATGGTTGTTCTTATAATGCTCTATTGGGGAGACCATTCTTACATAAGCATAATAGTGTTCCATCAACCCTTCATTAATGTTTCAAATATGTTGATGATAAGGGAGAGGTCCATAAGGAAGTTGCGGATCTTTATCCTTTCAAAGGCGTTGAAGCATACTGCAATGACGCTCGGATGTACAAGGATGAATTCATGAAGATTGTGTTAGCCTTAGACACTGAAGAAGAACAAGAAGCAATGCCCAAAGACACTCTTATCATACCTGTCAAAGGGCGAGTTTCACATCCTCAGTCTTCTAAACCACTGGCTATTCACTTGCCAATTCAAAAGAAATCAGTTGATGCTGATCAAGATCAAAGGGAGCTCACCTCTTCTGAGCCACTTGTTATTGACCTACGTCGTAACAAGGACAAAAAGCAGCTCACTCCTTCTGAGCCACTTGTTGTTGATCTCACTCGCAACAAGGAAAAAAGGGAGCTCACCTCCTCTGAGCCACTTGTTATCGACCTCCGTCGTAACAAGCCTCCCCTACGTTCTTCTTCTCCCCCTCTTGTAATTAATCTGACCAAGCCTGCTAAGGCTAAAGGTCTTGTTGTAAATACGGATGTATAAATCAATGAAAAAGTACCTACTTTCCAGTATACTGATGTTATTTATTATACTAAATGCTATTTGGATATGTTAGGTAGCTTCCAATCAATTACAATGGGAGTTGTACAATCTCTTCAGACAGAAGTCTCATTTAAAGATCCAGATGATTCTTACCGTATTCACCCTTCTCGAAAGAAAGGTGAAAGTCCAATACTTTTTAGTAAAGGACCAGAAAAATAATTCAGCTATACGAATGATAGCAAACTTAACGATACTGGACGTCTCCAGTTCCATCGTTATAGTCAACAATCAAAAGACATCATCCGGAAAATGGGCTATGACTTCAAAAGTGGCCTCAATTACGGTAAAGGTAGACGAACTCCTATCCGTATGACTGTTCCGGAAGGAAAGTCAAAAATGTACTACAGCAGGACTAAGAAAGGTCTCGGATATACTTCTCCTCCACTGTTATCCCCAGCAGTCTCTGACTCAGACAGTGAAAAATACTCTAATTCATCTGATTCTAGATCTTGGGATTCTGATACTAGCATTGGTGAAGTTCACAAGCTGATCGTATCATCTAACATGGTCTCCGCTGAACTACCAGAAGGCTATGATGAAGACGTTGAAGAAAATCCTGAAACAGATCCTTGGGCTCAACATATGGATAACCAATGGGTACTTCGCTTTCAACAACGTGAACCTCCTACTGAAGATCAATTAGTTCAAATTGATGTAGAAGAAAGCGATTCACCTCGGCCAATCTTTATTAGCAAGAATCTTCCAGAAGCCGATAAACAAGAGTTGATTCTTCTCATTAAAGAATACATTGACGTTTTTGCTTGGAGTTATGAGGACATGCCAGGTTTAAATCCTAAGATTGCTACTCACAAGCTGAACATTCTTCCTAATGCTAAACTAGTCAAACAGCAACAAAGGCGATTTAAGCCTGAAATAATGGATGCAATTGATGATGAAGTCAAGAAGCTTATTGCTTGCGGCTTTATTCGAAAAGAACAACATCCTGATTGGGTAGCCAATGTTGTTCCAGTCCTGAAGAAAACTGGCAAAGTTCGAGTCTGCATCGACTTCCGAGATCTTAATGAAGCATGTCCAAAAGATAAATTTCCTCTTCCTATCACATACGTCATGATTGACAATACTTGTGGGTTCGAGCGAATATCTTTTATGGATGGATTCTCCGGATATAATCAGATCAAAATGAATCCCGAAGATGAAAAGCACACATCTTTCCGCACTCCTCGGGGAGTCTATTGCTACACAGTGATGCCATTTGGTCTCAAGAATGCTGGTACAACTTACCAACGAGCCATGAGTACCATTTTCAGAGAACATCTTCGTAAAATAGTCGAATGCTACGTTGACGATATCGCTGTCAAAAGTCGTCTAAAAGAAGATCATATCCAAGATTTGAGAACAATCTTCAATCTCATGCGTCAACATCAGCTCAAGATGAATCCCACCAAGTCATTCTTAGGTGTCTCTAGTGGCAAATTTCTCGGCTTCGTCATTACCTCTAAGGGTATACACGTGGATCCCGAGAAGATCAAAGCCATTCAAGAGATGCGTCCTCCACGCAACCTAAAAGAGCTACGAGGATTCCAAGGCCGACTTACGTACATCAGGCGATTCATTTCGAACTTGTCTGGACGATGTAGACCATTCACTCAACTAATGAAGAAGGGTGTATCTTTTGTTTGGACTGAAGAGTGTCAACGAGCATTCGACGATATCAAACGATATCTTATGAACCCACTGGTGCCACCTATCTCTGGCATTCCATTCTTGATGTATGTCCGTGCTATGGACCATTCATTGGGTGCTTTGCTTGCCCAAAAGAACAAAGAAGGCCATGAACAGGCTATCTATTATCTTAGTCGAATTATGATTGGTGCTGAACACCGTTATAGTCCGGTCGAAAAGGAATGCCTGGCTCTCATGTTTGCTGTACAGAAAATGAGGTATTACATCATTGGCCAAACTATTCATGTCATATCCCGAGTTAATCCTCTTCGAGTACTCATGAAGAAGCCTAGCACACTTAATTCTCGGCTGGCTACATGGGCAATCCTGCTAGCTCAATATGACATGGTGTATATTCCACAAAAGTCTGTCAAAGGTCAAGCGCTGGCGGACTTCTTAGCAGCTCATCCTGTGCCTGAGACATCTAAACTCTATGACAAAATTCCAGACGAGACATTGGAAGCCAACATGATCTCTGAAGAATTTCCAACATGGCGTTTATTCTTTGATGGTGCATCGAGAATTGGACCAAATGGTGCTATTATAGCAGGAGTTGGAGTGGTCCTCGTTTCTCCAGACGGATCAACTATCCAAAGAGCCTACTCTTTAGATGAACCTTGCTCCAACAATGTAGCGGAGTACAATACTCTACTCATCGGTCTTCAGTTAGCTAAACAACTGAATATTGAATATCTCGAAGTCTACGGCGATTCTAAGCTGGTTGTTAATCAGGTTAGAGGAACCTATGAAGTACGTCATCAAGACCTGGTGCCTTATCATAAAGTAGCAATCAATATAGCTATATCATTCAAAGCTTTCTTCATCGACTATGTTCGAAGAGCTTGCAATACCGAAGCAGATGCTTTGGCCAATCTTGCAGCTGTCTTAGCCATCCCTATCAAAAGACAGCAGGTAGTAGTTATCTCCAACCGAGAACTGTTCTGCATCGAAAACAATCATAATATTGAATTCAGCAACTTTGCTGAAGTCAATGTTATCGATGAAGACTGAAGAACTCCTTTTATCGACTTCGTAGTTCATGACATACTCCCTGAAGATCCTAAGGAGGCTACGAGTATTCGTCGACGATCTCTCCGATTCTACTACAATCAAACTACCAAGACCCTCTATCGACGAACTTATGACGGTCTTCTCCTGCGCTATCTCGCTGGTGATGAAGCCAAACAAGTTTTGCGTGAAGCTCACGATGGTGTCTGTGGAGCACATCAACCTAGTCCTAAACTACAGGATCGTATTAGACGTATGGGTTATTACTGGCCCTCTATGGTATTTGATGCCATTGAATATGCAAGAAAATGTCGTGCTTGTCAAATTTATGCAGACTTCATTCATCAACCATCGGAATTCCTACACCCGACTGCTGCTTCCTGGCCTTTCGAAGCTTGGGGCATGGATGTCATAGGTCCCATTAATCCTCCTTCTTCTAGAGGACATCGGTTCATATTGGCAATAACTGACTATTTCTCCAAGTAGGCTGAAGCTATACCTCTGGCTGAAGTCAAGACTAGCAGTGTCATCAACTTTGTTAAACACCACGTCATCTATAGATTTGGTGTACCTCGAAGAATCATCCATGATAATGGACCTCAATTCATTAGTCAGAAGTTCACCAGATTCTGTGATGATAATCGGATTGACAACGTTGCCTTGACAGCATACAATCCTACTGCTAATGGTTTAGCTGAAGCCTTTAACAAAACCATCATTAAACTCCTTAAGAAGTTTGTATCCACTAACAAACGGAATTGGAGCGAGAAACTTGGCGAATGTCTTTGGGCCTACCGAACTACGGTCCGCAATCCCACAGGCTTTACACCTTTCTCTTTGGTGTATGGCTGTGAAGCTGTTCTTCCTTTGGAACTGCAAATTCCTTCTTTAAGGATTGCCATTGCTAACGAGCTTACTACATAAAACAACGATCTTCTTCGACTTCAAGAGTTAGAAGCACTTGATGAGAAGCGATTAATGGCTCAACAGCATATTGAGTTATATCAAGCCCGCATTTCGAAGACGTTCAACCGTAAAGTGAAGGTCAGAGCCTTTCAGCAAGGAGAACTTGTTCTAACGGTCAGACATCCTATGACTATGACTCATATGAGCAAAGGGAAATTTGATGCGAAATGGGAAGGTCCCTATGTCGTAAGCAAAGTCTTCTCAAATGGAGCTTATCAACTCTCAGAGCTTGATGGTCGAGTTGTTATGATGCCTATCAATGGCAAGTTCCTTAAGAAGTATTATGTATAAATGTAAATTCTTGTAAATCATCAGACAGAATCAAGTTCATAAATAAAAGTCAAATTTTATTTCATTATATGAGAGTACATGATATTAAAGATCACTATCATCTTTCTCTACATTGGGACGCACGCCACTGCCGTCCTTCTCAAAAACGCGGTCAGCAAAAGAGCCGAGAACCTCCTTGCTGGATCCCACGAGAAACTTGCAAGCGGCCATCCTCATGGCTTCTTCTTCTTCAGTCCTTCATGGTTCGAGCAGGAAGTCCAAAATGTCTCGTGGCGGCTGGGGAACCTTTACCTGTTTCTGCTGCCTTCGGTTGAACTGGATCAGCAGGGCGTTCTTCAGTGCCCTTCTGAGCCTTCGGGACGATTTCAGCCTTCTTGGATGCTTCTCCAGACGACATTTTTATGTTGAAGAGTAGAAGTGTTCGTTCCGGTCAGATTTTTGCTATATTTATAGGCAGAAGTTCCTCAAATAACGAAGCGACACATTTATCTGACGGTTTATCCGTTCATTTATTACATTCATTCGACGGTTCATCCGTTCATTAATACCTGACGGTTCATCCGTTCATTTATTACATTCATTCGACGGGTCATCCGTTCATTAATACCTGACGGTTCATCCGTTCATTTATTACATTCATTCGACGGGTCATCCGTTCATTAAATGCCTGACGGTTCATCTGTTCATTTATTAGATTCATTCGACGGTTCATCCGTTTATTAATGCCTGACGGTTCATCCGTTCATTTATTACATTCATCCAACGGTTTGTCCGTTCATTAATACCTGACGGTTCAACCGTTCATTTATCATCATCCGACGGTTCATCCGTTCATTAACATCTGACGGTTCATTCGTTCATCATCATTTGACAGTTCACTCGTTCGTTCATCATTATTTGACGGTTCACCCGTTCGTTCATCATCATTTGACGGTTCACCCGTTCGTTCATCATCATTTGACGGTTCACCCGTTCGTTCATCATCATTTGACGGTTCATCCGTTCGTTCATCATCATTTGACGGTTCACCCGTTCGTTCATCATCATTTGACGGTTCACCCGTTCGTTCATCATCATTTGACGGTTGACCCGTTCGTTCATCATCACTTGACGGTCTTCCCGTTCATTCATTTTATATACATTGACGATTCATCATCGTTCATTATCCACATCAGCAACTTATCGTTTTCGATTAAGTTGTCAAATTGAGTTAATAAATATATCATGTCTATCTATTATTTATATCTGAATAAGATATGCAATAAATAATAGAGCCACAACAAAATATCTTTTATATCAAAATATGAGGCATTACAGAAACGCATTTACAGCAACAAACACAAAAATACAAAAAAATTCTAATTAAGAAGGAGGGATAATCATATTGTCAATTTGCTGCTTCAGTGTCTGCAGCTCTTCTTCATGAGTTGATGCTACTATCCTTCTTGCTTCTTCCATCCCGCTTTCTTTATCAAAAATGGGCATGTCCACTGTTCGGCGGGTGATTTCTGCACCATGGGTTGTCTCGTATTCATTCCTCTCTTGAATTAAGGCATTGAATTGTTCAATCACCAGTTGGTGATTAACAGTTTCCTCTTCAAATTCTTGCTGGAGGCGAGTAATTTCTGCTTTCAGCTCAGCAAGTCTCCGTCCTTTGCTTTCAGCCATTAAAGTAACTGATTCTATCTTAGAGTTGTATTCAGCTGATTTTGCAGAATGAGCCTCTAAAAGATTTTGAAGGTTTACCCTTTCTATATCAGCGGCTTGAGCCAGTCACTCAAATTCAGCCTGCACTAAAGAGTCTATCTCCTTTTTCTTGAGCTCCTTATATTTCTTTAGGAAGACTTCTAATTCATTCAATATGTGTTCAAGGAGAGTGGCCTGAGCCTCGTCTCCTTGCTCCCTTATGGCTCTTATTAAGAAAGAAGTTGGCTTCCTAGCCATAATGAAATCAGCTCCTTCTTTCTCTATCATTTTATGAACAAGAGATCCCAGCGACTCGAAGAAGCATCTGGTGAATGACTGGACAACTTGTTGATTGATGGCCAGAGTTCCAGGAGTTGCAGCTACTCCTGTTGAGGATGAGACAGCAGGTTGCTCGATCCTTTGTGGCTGGATAATAGGCTCTTTGAACAAAGGAGCCAGAGTAGAGCTAGTCGCTCCTCCTGTTTGTTCCTCTACAAAAGTAAAATTGTTATTTTACTAATTGTTTGTCAATGAACAAGAAGATCAAATAAGAGCAGTTTTACCTTGGTTCAATCTAGCAACAAGTGTATCCCCTGCTGGAATGGACTCCCGTTGAACAGAAGTAGCTTCAGCTGCGACAGCTTGACTGCTGCCTGCTTCAGAACCGCAGGATAGATGATGACTACTACTAACGACCACCGTTGGTTTGGGCACCATAGCCAGGTCTGTCGGAGGTGTTGGCAGAGTCTCAAGATCTGCAAGAATTACAAATGAAGATATTAGCTATCAATCTAGTTTAAAAGAGAAGATTGTTAAATCTCGTTTTATACCTTGAGGGCCGGTGACAGGAGTTTCTTTCAGAACACCTTCATCGGCTGCTTCTTCAGGAGATATTTCTTCATCAAGGTTTAAAGTATCAATAGCTTTTTCTGCAGACGCCTCCACTTCAATATCCTTTTTAGGATTTGAAGTATCATCGGCTGTATCAAGATATATATGTTCTTCATTATCCCTTTCGGGATCTTGTATATATTCATCAACATTTTCGGATGAAGAGTTCTCCTTGTCTTCTTCCTCTTCTTCTTCTTCTGCATTCCTGCTGTCAGTTGCAGTCTGATCCTCCTGCAGGCTATAACTGCAATCTTCCAAAGCTGCAATCATTTCACGATCTTCTTCTTCACGAAGAGTCCTGTGAGTAGGAGGAGGTTGACTCGTCTCCACGACGGGTGAAAGAAGTCGTACAACATTTTGTTCTTTCTCTATGATGTTTTCTCCGGGCTTTTCAACCTCAGTTATTGGGACAAGATCTCCCCTCTGTTCAGTCTCTTCAAGAGTTTTGCTTCCAGATTCAGAAACAGGTATGGGAGATGATATTAAAATTCCTGCTGCAGCATCTACTGAAGTCAGGATTTGTCTGGAAGAAGATTCTTCCAAAACTCTTCTGGTGACTACTCTCTTCTTTCTGTGTAGAGGTCTGACAGGACTCTCTACATTTACTGGCTCTGCTTGTTTCTGCACAGAAGTTGGTGTAGTGGCAGCTTCTTGATGTGTCTCGGCCAATTGCCGAGATTGGGATCTTGTAGTGACCTTTTCAGAAGAATGATCTAGGATCAATTTCATCTTTGCTGCTGGAGCAGGAGGCTCCTCTCTTCTTCTTTTCTTCGCTGGAGATCTACCCACTCTCAGAGAGATATGCATTGCTGCATTTACTTCTTGAGGGAACATCATATCCCTCGAAACTTCCAAAGGAGCATCGGCCGGCTCGTGCACCTCCTCATTTACAGGGATCGATGAAGCAATTCTCCCTCTCCTCAATCTTGTTGCAGTAGCGAAACTATCTGCGAGATTAAAATTCTCGGTAAAAGTATTCACGGATGTATAAAACACTGAATATGTGAAGAGCATCCGAGGACCCTGGGGAGTACTCTTTGCTGGCATTGAAAAGGTGGCTTTCATATCACGGACATTGTAATAAGCCCAAGCTCTGGCCCCGTCTATCAAATAACCTTTGCCTTTGAGGCAAGTAATTGCATTTCCTACATGGAACTGATCAAACCTAAACTGTCGAGCAAATCGGCTGGGAAGATATGGTTCTAGATAGCATTCTTCTTCGAACCGATAAACCAGATGAGATGGTCGAATTGTCTTCAACCATTGAAAGGCTGTACGGGTCAGGGGCTGCATCTTCGAGTCCACCATATTTATGGGCATCTGATCGTACCCAGCAGGAAAAGGAGCACAACAGAAGTTCCATCCTCTATTCAGATTCAACATATATCTACACTCGCTTAAAGAAGTATATTTCCATTGTCCATGAGAATATCTTCGAAGAAAACTGCCATCAATCGGTCCCATGCCGGGGTCCATTAAGGTTGGATAGTGGAGGAGCAGCCATCCAAATAAATATGTATATGGCAATTCCAAGCGAGGGAACTCTTTCTCTCCTTTCGCCTTCAGCATCAAGTCGACGTATAAATGAAGACTGGCATTTAGTTTGCAGGTCATTGCTGATAACAAGTCCATCTTATAGCCGAAGACTAACTTGACAGCAGCAAACAGAACACCGCGGTAAAAACGATCTACAGCACTGGATCCAGGAACCACAAACCTCCGAAGCCAGTATGTTAGGAACCCTGCCAGTTGTGCTTCTTCTGACATGGGTCTATAGCCCATTCTTAAGTAACTCTCCAAAGTGTCCCCTGTCTTCAAAGGAGGATACTCATGATCATCTTTCACTTCTTTATCAAAGTTACCACTCTGTTCCATCAGTTTTATAACCTCTGTGTTGCTCAAAGGTGTGAAGAAGTTAGGGTAGCATTTGTCATTCTCCTTGGTCTTCTTCTCTTCTATGTGATTGAGAAACAGATATGGTAACCACTTCGAAGAGTAACAAGTGTTGGCGGTAGCACTCTTATAAAATAGAGAGCAGATCTTGTAATGGCATTGTAGTTCTTCAAACACTGCTACCATTGTTGCGTATTCTCTTTTCTAAGCTTATCCAGCTCATCATTTGTCGGTACCAAATCCTTATACGGAGCATCTGCCATGGGCAGGTACGAGATATACTTCATCTCGTGGAGTGCAAACCCTATCTCTCCACCCGGGGTCATGAAGGTCCCCGTCCTATAATTGTACCTCTCAGCCAAAGCTAAAAACATATGTGGGTTGGGAGTAAAGCCGTATACAGTGGCGTGCACTGCTTCATACAGATTGATCTGTTGGAGTCTGTCTTGGAATCTTATCAGAATCCAATTCGTAATGTAGTTCCATAGCTTGTAATCTGGATTCACCAATCCAGTCAGTCTGATGTCTTGTTCGGGGTATTTTCCTTCAGCCTCAGCAAATTCATTTGCGAACATTGGTGTCCTAACAGGCATCAGCATAGAGGAGTTCTCTGGTGGAATGCAGCCAGGTCTCAAGCCTCTCAACAAGCAGCTATATCTATCAGAGGAGCTATAAAACATATCCCTCTTGTTTTGCCCTTTCTTTACGAAGATTTTTCCTGCACGGGCATCCTGAAAAAGAGTGATGTTCCACTCCATCTTCCTTGGATAGCTCGCATGAGCATACCGCGACAAAGGGAGGCAGCGAGCAATGTCTGGTATGAAGAATGATTTATTTTCCTGGTGAACTATTCTCTCCTCCATCCTCGGCCTAGGCTGAGAGACTTTCTCGAAGGCATCACCGAACAGGAATAAGGGTTTCTTATGAATAACAGCATCCGTTGACTCTAGGGGCTGTCCATTCATCAAACACATTAAAGTCTCATTATCCTGGGAGATCAGTATAGCCTGACGGGAGGCCGGCAGATCGTACTGAGGATAGTGAACATGAGACAGATCTTCTTTATACTCAGACTCTGAGAGGGTTCCCACAAAATGTTGATAATCTGGATCTTCATTGACCTCAACTGTATCAACAAACAGATAAAAATTAGTACAAGTCAAAGTCTCTGTTTTTAAACACAAAACATTAGAGTGCACAACTCCTCAGATTGTGCTGACATGACTTGCGCAAAATCAGATTGCGCATCACAATAAGATGCGCAAAGCAATAGTTTGCGCTGACATGCTGCGCAAATCAATCGATTGTGCTGACTTCCTGTCAGCACAATTCAACAGATTGCGCAGGAATGCAGCCTTCATAAAAATGAGGACTGACAGTTGATGCAACCAAAACCATAAAAAGGGTGGCGCAATATGAACTCATCTCTAAAAAGAGATGAGTTTCGAAGATCAAAGGAAGTCGAATCGCCCTAAAAAAGGTTTTTTTGATCGGTTCAACAACCTCTCAGAGCGGGGTGCGCAGATTCGTGTCGAGATGCTCGTCGTGCAACTCTGTCAGATGACTCGGCCGGGACTTTGCCCTTCATGGCGGCGGCAGCATTGGAGGATCATCGGGGTGCCATGAAAGTCGTCGGAGGAGGAGAACAGCAAGGGTTCGGGGAGATTTTTCTCAAGAGCTCGAAAGATTGCAAAGTGAAGAAATGAAAATGAAGAGATGGCTATTTATAGCTTCCAAAATATGAAACGGCTGTCTTGGATTGCGCCTAAAATTGGGGGCTCTTCGCTTTGCGCAGACAGCTCATCCTCATGCGCAATTTGATTCAAAATTCTAAAATTCAAAGTATTTCGAAATTTTGAATAAAATCAACTTTCGAAAACTTTGAAGGGGGTCTTGTAGGTCCTAAAAAAATCAAGTTGCATCAATCAACAAAGTCAAAGAATCAAGATATACATCATTTTGATGAGTTACGCAGACAACAGATTGTGCAGCAATCGAATTGCGCATGTTGGTTTGCGCACGTTCCCAACTGCGCAGGCTGACGTGGCAGAAGTCATCATTACCTGAATCAAATCAAATCTTCCTGACAGCTGACAGCACGGATAACGAGGAGGCTGTTCATTTATTGTACCGTACAGTGCTCGAGGGCGGCTGACAGTTGGCAGCGCAATCCATGATGGCGTAAACCATTCCTGCGCAGTCTGAGTCTGCGCAAACCAAAGTCTGCGCAGTTCAGGTTGCGCATTCTACCAACATAACTGATAAAGTATATGTGGCATTCATGCCATCAATTGCTCATTACGTGGCAACTGTCTATGCACGATCATGCGCATTTCAATCAATTGATGCCATGTGTCCCAGATAGTTGGCCCACGATCCAGCAACTGCCTGCGCAGTCCAATGCTGCGCAAACCAATTGCTGCACAAATCATCTTGCGCAGTCCAGAATAACTGAAAGTTAGTTATTTCCAGAACTCTATAAATAGAGTTTCAAGTCTTTATTTCAAGGGGATCAGAGATCAGATATCAAGTATTCAAAAATCAAAGATCAGAGAGTCCAGGAGTTCTTGCCCAAGTGCTACTGCATTCTTTCGAGGCTTTTGCCTTCAACTTCCGAGGCTTTTGCCTTCAGTTTTCAGAGTTTTTTTCAACTTCAAAGGCTCCGTCTTCAAAGTTCACATCGTCCAAGGGATAAAGCAATCGTCATCTAGATTGGATTCCTATAGTTGTAATTTTCCCAGAATTCTTGTAATCTTTATTACACAGTTTGTATCAATAAAGTTTCATACTTTTGTTTTTGCAAACAGCAATATGAATCCTTGTATCACACATAATATGTAATGAATATATCAAGAGAACAATTGATGAGATATATAAAGCATTTAAGTACTATAAATTAATTAGCCAAGGTATGTTCTATTTTGTCCAATGCTGCTGAATTTATAAGTATCAGAGTTGGTCTAGTGTAACCACGCTAATGGGCTACGATCCATAAGAAACCTACCGAAACTTATAAGACACAATCAAGACTCAGAAAACAAAATATACCTATATATTAGACAAGAAAGATCAAGCTCATGTTACAAGACACACGAAACTGGTTCAGCACGTAACAGGGGTGATATGCATGCTGAACATAGAGAGTCAAGCAGACATAAAAGATCAAGCTCATGTTAAAAGACACACGAAAGAAACAACAATTCAGCCTAAGTATGTTCTCCTAGTATAGGGGTGATATGCATGCTGAACATACAGAGTCAAGCAGATATGAAGATAAAAGGTTCGTACCCTCTCTTTATGTTCTCAGTTCAACAAGCACGCGTAGATTATTTTATTTACTTCTGTAGTATGTTCTCCTAGGTACCAGGTTAAAACAAGATAGACAACTCTAATCTTATATGCTACTCCATGTCCTATTACTTGCTCTCCCCGTTCCTGTTTCATGCCAAGAGTAAATACAACTAGATAGCAAACCTATCCATTCGCAAGTAATAAGAATAAAATTCAACCAAATCTTCGACGAAAAAACTGTAAACTAATTTATAATTCAGCCTCCTATTAGAATATTATGATTAGTTCATGGTGATGGATCAACTGTCGGCTACAGTTATGATGCAATAGAAAGAGCACAAGCTCTTGACTAGTTTTCAATGCCGATACACGTAAAAGTGCAATAGTAAGATGTATGACTTGCGAGAGGACAACTTGAAAGAGGTGATGACTGCTTATCGTATACTGCATCACAAGGACAGGTTATAAACACAAAAAGAAATATAAATTATTACAGTTATATTCATAGTATACCTGCAAACCCCTTCCACAAGTATAGAGTTTATACATAAACAATCCCAAGCACCTCATCCCAAGCACAATAACTCTGAAGATTCTGGAACTAGAAATACCAATATCATATACTCATAATAAACTAGAAAAACCAATATCCGACAATTGGTAAGGAAATTGCCTATACGGTTATTTACAACTGTCGCAAGTACATGAACAAAATCATGTACAAGGCCATCTCGCTCCAAATATAAATGAATGAATTCGAGCAGTTTCTAGCCACTTTCGTATTTCAGAACAGGACAAAGCCTGACTTGAGACTTTCTCACATGAACCAAACAGAAGTGTCTTCAAGCGTGACTTTCCTCGAAATCCAATTTCCAGTGAGATCTTGGCCGAACCAAGAAGCTAACTGAAAATAACACCAACTATGAAAAAATTCAAATTCTAAAGCTAAATCTAAACGGAAACCATATAAACTACGGATGACATTGAGAATATAACGAAAACTAACAAATTTTCTTTCCTTTTTGATGAAATTGAGAATATAATTGAAACTTCGACATTTATTTCAAAACTTCTTAAATATAAACTTCTAGCCAAAAATAAGATTGATTCATGCAAGGGCGGATTTACTGGTGGGCTGGGGTGGGCTCCAGCCCCAGCCCAATTTTTTTGTATTATCCTGTAATGCTCAGTCCACCTAAAGGAAGCCCGTCCAGCCCACCCATCACATTTACACCCGGCCGATACCAGTGAGTAGGTTTAGGCATCCCAGCCCACCATCCGCTCATGCGCTCAGCTTTTCTGAGGCTCTGAGAGCCTGATAAGAGGTGACATGTAAATAAAGACCCTTCGGTGTCTGTCCCATCGCGGTGTGGTGCGACCGCGATACGACCAGGCGACCGGTCCCATCCGTTTGCCTCTGCGGCTCTGCCGCTGCCGGTCCTATCTCTCTGTCTGGAGGTCAGAAGTCTGACTTGGAAGTCCTCTCTCTCTCTCTCTCTCTCTCTCTCTCTAAGAAGAACGAAAGTTAGCGGCATTCATTCAGATGCCCTTGCCTGATTTTTCTTTTCAACAAGAAAAAAATCTTATCTGGGTGGGTGATCTTCAACAACAACAACAACAAGAACAACACGAGGTTTAGAGTTCCTGCATGCATTAACTGAAGGAACCCTAACCAAACTATAAGTAAGAGATGCCAGAGATACAGCCCCAAATCAATTTTTGATTCCTCCGATGCCTCCAAAAACAACACGAGGTTTAGAGTTCCTGTATGCATTAAGTGAAGGGACCCTAACCAAACTATAAGTAAGAGATGCCAGAGATACAGCCCCAAATCAATTTTTGATTCCTCCGATGCCCCCAAAAACAACACGAGGTTGTAGCTGATCATCATTCCAGACCAGCTACGCACATTAACCTCGTTCACAATCAATACATTTGCACAGAATGAGGCACAAGACGAGGAATACAACCTCCGATGCCCCCCAAAACAACACAAATGAGTGAAGGAAAGAGAGGGATAAGAAATTAAGTGAAGGGGAGAGGATACAACCTCCGATGCTCCTCCTTCTACTCTTAGGTTTCTTCTTCTTCTTCCTCTCGGTTGGTCTCGACGAGGGAGAAAGAGAGAGAGTTAACACTATAATATACCTAAATCTTACGGCCGAGATGAAACCAATCAACGGTTCAGATCTGTTGAAAAAAATTATCAGGAGAATAGGAACGGATCCCAAAGATTTGCCCGCCGCATTTTTGTTCTCCCGCCAAACTATTTGGGACCGAGTCAATTTCTTTTGGGACGGAACTAAATTTTAGTTAAAATAAGTAATATTATTAGGGTCCAAACAGAAATGTGTCCTAAATAATATTACCTTGTGTCCTAAATAATGTTAGCTTTTATTACTAAATAAATAACCATCCCAAATACTAATTATTTAGGACTCTTGAAAATAGTGTATCGAATAATGCCGTCCCAAAAAGTTACTTTTTTGTAGTATATAGATATTTCTGGATTCATGTATGCGACACACTCACCATATTATCTGGCCTCTATTACTGGAATTACTGGAATTATTCCGGAAATCTATTTTCTGGAATCATCATATTTTGGCTGGACTCATCTCGATTCTCGTGTCGAATTCTGGATTCATTTGTATTACGGGGCAGAGAAATATTGAGTAAGACATTTAGACATACTCCAAATCTGGAATCTCCAACTGGAATCTACTGGAAGCATAGCCATCTCTCGCCTGATCAGTGAGGGATGTGCCTGATTACCCACAGCCGTTTATATGTCGATCTCGGTATTTTAAAACACACTATTAGAATAGCTGGACTCACCTAGATTCTTGATCACTACCTAGAATCATCTGGTACTGGATTCATCTTGTATTAGATTCATCTCGTACTGGATTTATAGTAGCTTACACTTGTTTTACATTACTGCCTGGACTCATTATGTTACCTTAGTTCAGCTAGATTTATTTACAGTCTTCATTGCTATCATTCTTCTCTTGTTTTAGTTACTCACTTTCCTTGTATCTTACTGTTTCTCTATACCATCACCTGTATAAAAACTGCCATATTTATCAATAAAACTGTCTGTAGTGCCCCGTCCCTACATCGTGCCCCGTACTCTGTCCACGGGGTGCACGAGAAAGGAACACTGTCGCTATCGATTCGGCCGGGACCGATAGGTCGGGATCGACCGAGTCGATCGAACGGGAACGGTTGAATTAAGATCCATTCCTCGTTATGGAATGTCTTCTTCGGAACCAAGTCCCATATTCAGCGGGTTGCGCCTCGAGGATTGACTCTGCGGCTGAGTCGGGAGAGACCTCCCGTTGCTCTGCTTTTCACGCCGCTTGCGTTGGTTTTGGCTTTGTTTTCTGAATGCGTTTCGTGGATGTTTTCGATGGTTTTTATGGCTTGCATTTCGAACTCGCATTTCCTATCGAACTCTTTGAATAATGCAGTGTTCTAATCGGTTGCTTGTGCGATTTCAGGTAATCGCATAGGCGACGTCTAGCGCGACCAACAAGTTCGCTCGCCAAGGTAAACTCAAGGTGAGTGGCTGATCCTTCTTTTCTCGACCCCCTTCTTAGGCAAAATCGATAGTGTTGCGAGAGAAAAGATAAATGCAAGGGCACGGACACGAATGAATGAACAAGTTTCAAAGAAAATGTAGGCTATGTCTTAATAACAAAAATCATGTCTTTGCACGGTCATGGACAACTTGTCGACAAGGTGAACGTTTCCCCGCACGGCAAGCCCGAGGCCACGGGACCGTTGCGGGCATTGGGAAACAAAAGAATTAGGCGAGGACTTGCAGCAGGGCTAGCTACCCACGCTGAAAGGACCCCGTCTAACAAAAGCAAAGAGGAGTCCACAATGGCTCTGGGAGTCAGTGACCAACACACGAAATAATGCACTTGGTATGAAAAATGATAACAATTGAAAGGGAAGAACATGGTAAGTTTCATATGGCGCGACGCGGTCCGCCGGGGTAAGTTTCAACGTAAAAGTTCACTATACTTGTCATTACTTATTTGTAATCCATTAGGATGGTTAGAAACATTCATACTATAATGTCATATAAACTCTTCAACCAAATGAGAGCTTGGAATTTAAATAGCCACGCACCAGTACAAAGTATAATGTACTGATCCTCGCTCTCCACGCAGGTACCCCGTACCACGAAGGGCGTGCCAACTAGAGCTCAAGGCGGCGTGAACTCTTTTGAAACCTCGTCCGTGTGAAGGCTTGTTTTTCTGGAATTTCTTTTTGAAGAAGACCGCACATCAGTCCAAAGAAAAATGACGACTCGACTTCCCGCCATAGCAGGTGGAAATATGTATTGGTTTTTACTTGTAAAAAAAAAGGGTGTAATGTATGGAACGACTATCTCATCGGCGTTCATTTTTGTAAGTCGAAGTCATGTTGTAGCCCGCGCGGCAATGATTGTAAAAAAAAGTCTATGTAAAGTTCATATTATCAATGAAAAGTCTATTTCCATTTCAAATGTGTTATTCAATTTCTCTGCGTACTCTAAATTGATGTTGTGTTTCGGATAACCTTATGACTATGCCTTGTGCGAACGCAACTTAGGTTCGCACGGCATCACGCCCGGGGGACGACTATCGATTCGACGAAATCGGGGCGTGACATAATGGTATCAGAGCACGGCTTTACATCCTTTGGCCTCGCGTCTAGAGTTTCAAACCATTGACCACGCAACGATGAGATAAGTTGTTACATACAATGAGTCCGTAATAATTTGAGACTGATGTGTTGCCTTCGTATCGCAGAAGTGGCGGAACCCACGGCCGAGCAAGAACAGAGCGCTTCCAGCGGCTCTAGTAGCTCGCATCGTCCACAGGCCAGACCTTCTAACGATACCATCGAAAGGATGCTGCGCATGATGGAGGCGCAGCGGAACCAGTCCGAGAACCGACATCAACGAGTAGAGGAACGACAGGCCCAGTTCGAAGCTCGCTTTGATGCGCACATCAAACTTCAACAAAAGCAGATGGATACCCTGCAGCAGATCGTCCAGACGTTTGCGACCAACGGAAATTCTGCGACGGCACCTACCGTCACCGTACCTACTACCACCGTGCCGGCGATTCCACCCATTGAAGTCGACACGGCGGAGCCCGAGCTTCAACCAGCGGCACCAAAGAAGTACAACTTCGAAGTGTCAGAATTCAAGAAGGCGTGTCGTACCTCTTTCAGCGGCACCGAGGGTCCTTCCATTACGATCGACTGGCTGGAAGAACTAGAAGACCACTTCGAGCTTCTCGGCATCGAAGATTCAAAGCAAGTCGCCTGTGCACAACTTCAACTACGGTTGAACGCGCACGACTGGTGGGCCGTGCACAAGTGAGCGATTCGACCGGACAACACTACCGTGCCTATCTCTTGGGCCACGTTCCGCAAGGCCTTCGAACTCGAGTACCTTCCGTCTGCCGTTCGCCAAGCAAAGGAAAACGAATTCATGTCATTGAAGCAGGGGAACAGGACCGTGCAGCAGTACGCCGCAGAGTTCAACAAATTGTCCAAGTTCGCTGGTACGTTTCTGCCTACTGAAGAGTGCCGCATGCGACGGTTCGAAGTGGGACTGCGACAATCTATTGGTGCGCATGTCGGCGTCCCGGAGTACAAGACCACGGGCGAGGCTCTGAATCACGCTCTCCGTCTTGAGAGCCTGCATCCTTCCAGTGCTGACGACGTTGTGCGCCACTCCAATCACAAACGTCCTAGCCATACGGGAGGCAACAACGACGCGTCAAAGCGTCCAAACAACGGCGGCTACCAGGGTCAGAAAACGATGCCTCGATGCACCAGATGTGGGCGAGTGGGACACCGTGAGGACCATTGTTTCTTTCGCAATCTTGAATGTTACACTTACGGACAGATTGGTCACCGGGCTCAAAATTGTCCAAGCCTTCGTCAGACTCGCAACGCCCCTCCCCAACAGAACCGACAGGAGAATCGAGTGCAGGCGCCTCGACCTGCTCTGCCTACCCCACCAAACCATCAAGACAGGCGTCCGAATGCACAAGGACGCGTCTACGCCTTGACTCGAGATGAAGCGCTTGCCTCAGACACGGTCGTGACAGGTATACTTAGTTTTAATAATGTGCCTGCTCGCGTACTATTTGATTCAGGTACTTCGCATAGTTTTATAGCGGCGGACTATGTCGCCGAGCACAAATTTCCGTTAGTATCATTAGACCTCGACCTTAGCGTGAGCACACCTTCGGGCACACCAATACTCACAAATTCAGCCTGCACTGACGGGATTATCTGTATTGGCGGTCAAAAGATCGGTCTGGACGTGATGGTCCTAGACATGAATGACTTCGATATCATTCTGGGGATGGATTGGCTCGGGCCGTGCAACGCAACCATAGACTGTGCCAGGAAGACGGTCACTTTCCGCATACCAGGAGTGCCTGAATTCTGCTTTTCATGTGGTGAGGCGTCATCGACCTGTATGTTGATCTCGGCAATCTTTGCTCGGAAGATGCTGCATTCTGGGTGCGAAGGCTACTTGGCGTCCGTCCGAGACATGCGACAGGAGGGTGCAAACGTAGGTCAGACCGACGTTGTGGCAGAATTCCCCGATGTATTCCTGGACGAGCTACCTGGCATGCCTCCCGACCGAGAGATCGAGTTCAGCATCGATACATTCCCCGATACTCGACCGATTTCAAAGGCCCCGTACAGAATGGCCCCCGCCGAGCTGAAGGAGCTCAAGACCCAGTTACAAGAATTACTCGACAGGGGATTTATTTGGCCTAGTATTTCACCGTGGGGAGCGCCCGTGTTGTTCGTGAAGAAAAAGGATGGGTCCATGCGTCTATGCGTCGATTACCGAGAGCTGAACAAGGCCACCATCCGGAACAAGTATCATTTGCCCCGCATAGACGACTTATTCGATCAACTGCAAGGCGCCTCGGTATTTTCGAAGATTGATCTCCGCTCGGGCTATCATCAACTCAAGATCAAGTCGGACGACGTGCAAAAGTCAGCCTTTCGCACTCGGTACGGCCACTACGAGTTCCTGGTGATGCCATTCGGCCTGACGAACGCCCCTGCCGCCTTTATGGACCTAATGAATCGGGTGCTTCGACCCTTCCTTGATAAATTTATGGTAGTCTTTATTGACGACATTCTCGTCTACTCGAAAGACAGGGCGCAGCATGCAGAACATCTGCGGACCGTGCTCCAGACACTTCGAGAGAACCAGCTATTTGCGAAGCGGAGTAAGTGCGAATTTTGGCTCAGCAGCGTATCCTTCCTTGGTCACATCATTTCGTCCGAAGGTATTGCAGTCGACCCGAAGAAAGTGGAAGCCGTTGCTGATTGGAAGAGGCCTGCGTCTGCTAGCGAGATTAGAAGCTTTCTTGGTTTGGCGGGATACTATCGACGCTTCGTGAAAGACTTCGCAAAGATTGCATCGCCACTGACTCGCCTCACTCAAAAGGGAGTCGTGTATGAGTGGTCAGATGACTGTGAAGCTTCATTCCAGGAGCTAAAACAGCGGCTGATTTCGGCACCCATACTCGCACTTCCGGATGGGCCAGAGGGTTTTCAGATATTCAGCGATGCTTCAGGCCAGGGCTTGGGATGTGTGCTCATGCAGCGGAACAAGGTGATATCATTTGCCTCCAGACAGTTGAAGCCGCATGAGAAGAACTATCCTACGCACGACTTGGAGTTAGCGGCGATTGTGTTCGCATTGAAATTGTGGCGTCACTATCTATATGGCGTGGCGTGCGCGATCTATACCGACCACAAGAGCCTCAAGTATCTCTTCACCCAGAAGGAACTGAACTTACGACAGCGGCGCTGGCTCGAACTAATCAAGGACTATGACTTGACGATCGACTACACTCCGGGCAAGGGAAATGTAGTGGCGGACGCTCTGAGTCGGAAATACCTTGCCTCGCTATCCATCGACCGCAGACTACTACAAGATCTCGAAGAAATAGGCATCGATCTCCGGGTTCGATTCAGGGATATACGGTTGGCGCAGCTGCAGTTAGAGCCAAGTTTGCTGGAAAAGATCCTGGCCGCTCAGAAGGATGATCCGTACCTGAAGAAAATACGCGAGCGAATTTCAACAGGTAGTGTGACCGACTTTGCGGAAGACAAGACCGGCGCGCTGCGATTGAATGGCCGACTATGTATTCCGGATGATTCTGAACTACGAAAGGAGATTATGTCGGAGGCGCATCACGTGAAATATACCTTGCATCCAGGCAGTACCAAGATGTACAAGGACCTCCGCACGACTTTCTGGTGGCACGGGATGAAGAGAGATGTGGCGCTCTTCGTGTCACAATGCATGGCCTGTCTGCAGGTGAAAGCTGAGCATCAGCGACCGGGCGGGGAGATGCAGAACCTTGCCATTCCAGAGTGGAAATGGGATCATGTCACGATGGACTTTATTGTTGGCCTGTCGAAGACACCACGGGGGAACGACGCCATCTGGGTCATCGTCGATAGATTAACCAAGTCGGCGCACTTCATTGCCATTAAAGTTACTTGGAGCGTTGATCGGCTGGCGCAGATTTATCTTGACGAGATCGTACGGCTGCACGGAGTTCCAGTATCCATCGTCTCTAATCGGGATTCACGGTTCTTGTCGCGATTCTGGAGTAGCCTTCAGTCGGCGCTGGGTACCAGGTTGCAGTTCAGTTCAGCTTACCATCCACAGACCGACGGCCAAACGGAGCGCGTTAATCAGATTCTCGAAGACATGCTACGGCTCTGCGCAATTGACTTCAAATCAAGCTAGGACGTCCACTTACTGTTGGCAGAATTTGCATATAACAATAGCTACCAGTCCAGCATCCAAATGGCGCCGTATGAAGCCTTGTACGGTCGGAAGTGCAGATCGCCCATTTGTTGAGATGAAGTCGGGAAACGGCAGATACTCGGCCCGGAGCTGGTAGAACAGACGGTGCAGAAGGTCAAGCTAATTCGGGAAAGACTAAAGATTGCACAGAGTCGGCAGAAGAGCTATGTCGACACCCATCGAAGGCCGCTTGAGTTCTGTGTAGGCGATCACGTGTTCCTGAAGGTGTCACCCATGCGTGGAGTTACTCGGTTCGGCGTGAAGGGGAAGCTGAGTCCGAGATTCGTTGGGCCGTTCGAAATACTCGAGCGGGTCACCCCCGTAGCCTATAAGATTGCCCTACCACCGGCGCTTGAAGGTGTACACAATGTCTTCCACGTCTCCCAACTGCGGAAGTACATGCACGACCCTAGCCACGTGGTGGATTTTGGCCAGCTAGAGCTGAAGTCTGACTTATCCTACGTCGAAGCGCCAGTTCAAATTTTAGAATGCAAGGATAAGTTACTTCGAAATTGGGCGATCCCTCTCGTCCGCGTACTCTGGAGGAACCATGCGGCAGAGGAGTCGACATGGGAACTCGAGTCAGAGATGAGGGAAAAGTTCCCTTCATTATTTTCATAGAGGTAGGTTCTATCCTTAAGTTTCGAGGACAAAACTTTTTCTTAGTTGGTTATGGTGTAGTGCCCCGTCCCTACATCGTACCCCGTACTCTGTCCACGGGGTGCGCGAGAAAGGAACACTGTCGCTATCGATTCGGCTGGGACCGATAGGTCGGGATCGACCGAGTCGATCGAACGGGAACGGTTGAATTAAGATCCATTCCTCGTTATGGAATGTCTTCTTCGGAACCAAGTCCCATATTCAGCGGGTTGCGCCTCGAGGATTGACTCTGCGGCTGAGTCGGGAGAGACCTCCCGTTGCTCTGCTTTTTACGCCGCTTGCGTTGGTTTTGGCTTTGTTTTCTGAATGCGTTTCGTGGATGTTTTCGATGGTTTTCATGGCTTGCATTTCGAACTCGTATTTCATATCGAACTCTTTGAATAATGCAGTGTTCTAATCGATTGCTTGTGCGATTTCAGGTAATCGCGTAGGCGACGTCTAGCGCGACCAACAAGTTCGTTCGCCAAGGTAAACTCAAGGTGAGTGGCTGACCCTTCTCTTCTCGACCCCCTTCTTAGGCAAAATCGATAGTGTTGTTGCGAGAGAAAAGATAAATGCAAGGGCACGGACACGAATGAATGAACAAGTTTCAAAGAAAATGTAGGCTATGTCTTAATAACAAAAATCATGTCTTTGCACGGTCATGGACAACTTGTCGACAAGGTGAACGTTTCCCCGCACGGCAAGCCCGAGGCCACGGGACCGTTGCGGGCATTGGGAAACAAAAGAATTAGGCGAGGACTTGCAGCGGGGCTAGCTACCCACGCTGAAAGGACCCCGTCTAACAAAAGCAAAGAGGAGTCCACAATGGCTCTGGGAGTCAGTGACCAACACATGAAATAATGCACTTGGTATGAAAAATGATAACAATTGAAAGAGAAAAACATGGTAAGTTTCATATGGCGCGACGCGGTCCGCCGGGGTAAGTTTCAACGTAAAAGTTCACTATACTTGTCATTACTTGTTTGTAATCCATTAGGATGGTTAGAAACATTCATACTATAATGTCATATAAACTCTTCAACCAAATGAGAGCTTGGAATTTAAATAGCCATGCACCAGTACAAAGTGTAATGTACTGATCCTCGCTCTCCACGCAGGTACCCTGAACTACGAAGGGCGTGCCAACTAGAGCTCAAGGCGGCGTGAACTCTTTTGAAGCCTCGTCCGTGTGAAGGCTTGTTTTTCTGGATTTCCTTTTTGAAGAAGACCGCACATCAGTCCAAAGAAAAATGACGACTCGACTTCCCGCCATAGCAGGTGGAAATATGTATTGGTTTTTACTTGTAAAAAAAAAGGGTGTAATGTATGGAACGACTATCTCATCGGCGTTCATTTTTGTAAGTCGAAGTCATGTTGTAGCCCGCGCGGCAATGATTGTAAAAAGAAGTCTATGTAAAGTTCATATTATCAATGAAAAGTCTATTTCCATTTCAAATGTGTTATTCAATTTCTCTGCGTACTCTAAATTGATGTTGTGTTTCGGATAACCTTATGACTATGCCTTGTGCGAACGCAACTTAGGTTCGCACGGCATCACGCCCGGGGGACGACTATCGATTCGACGGAATCGGGGCGTGACACTGTCTATAACTGCTTTATAGTTCCCTGACATTTACTTGGGTTTTCTTGATGAGTTGTACTCGTTCCTGTCCTGACTGGACCTGTTGAAAATTTTACAGATGACTGCCCTGAGGACACATGCCCTACATATTACTGTGGAGATGGTTTAGCTACCTATGGCCCCGACACTCAGGAGTGATTGGGAGATTATCTAGTTTTTGTTTAGCTTTTATGTTTAGAACTGGAGTTGTATGTAGTTGAGATTGTGTTTGAGATTGTAGTTGAGATTTGTAGTTGAGATTTTCTGAGTTATATTATTAGTTGTTGGTTTTATCTCTGTTATTAGTCTTAGATTTTATCTTCTGTGATATCTTATTGTTCTTAGACTGTGATTGAGATTCATTATATCTATACTTGTCCTCCGTTCGGAGTTGAGATTTGACAAGTACATTATATAATTGCGTGAGTTGTTGATTAGATAGTAACCTAGGACAGCGTTCTACCGCCGACACTGTGGCGTAGGCTGGGCGTTGTTACGTGCTCGTACCCTCACAACGGGTACGGGTTGTGACACATTTTTAGTGGTAGCCCATGCAGGTCGAGAGTCACATTAGTGCGATATCGTGGTAGTACGGCGACTTAGTTGTACTGCTGCGAGCCTGCGATAGGATTGAGGGATAGGCTTTAACGGAGAGGTACTCAATCACAGTTAGAAAAAATTCTGCTTTAATTCATGCCATCTACATATCTTACTAATTGTCTTCTTTGAAATAAACTGTTCTCCTTTGATTTTATCGATTCCTGCTTAGTATTGACTTCCCTTTCGATCTGTCTTCATGATGGTGGAGACACGATCACATTGCTCTGGTACAGTAGCCTCTGCAGAGGGGTCTGCCACCTCTCACCTTCAGCAGCCAGCCCCTGGTACCGCAGCCCCAGTCATGCCAGCTGGGGTGGGTGTTTCAGCAGCTTTCAGAGATCCATCAGCTAGGGTGGGTGTTCCATCAGCTGGGAAGCAGAGTCCGGTGCTTCCCGAGATCCTTCCACCGTAGCAGCCTTCACCTGCGGGGTTGGTAGATGCTGTTCATCTATTCTCTTTCGTGGAGAGGATTTTGGTGTCTCATCAGCAGCAGCAGCAGCGACAGACTATCGATTATCATTAGAGGATTGACGAGGCCCACCAGCTAGTTCGTGCTACAGTAGAGATGGTAATTGCTCAGGGGGAGCAGCAGCAGCCTCGTCGGAAGGAGAAGGATATACAGGACTTCCAGAAGATGCACCCCAGAAAGTTCCTAGGCACTGAGGGCATTCATTATGCAGACGACTGGATAGAGCATATCGAGGAGATATTCAGGCTGGCAGAGATACCAGATCGACTCTATATCGAGGCGGCAGGCAGTCAGATGCAGGACTTAGCCCGTGCGTGGTACCAGACAGATCCCAGGGTGGGAGTTGAGGGCCAAACTTGGGCCCAGTTCAAGAAACTGTTCAAGGAGCAGTTCTTTCCTGATGTGGCCTTGGGAGGCATAGAGGCACAGTTTGAGGGTCTGGTTCAGGGAACCTAGACGGTGGCTGAGTAAGCTGGAGAGTTTTGTCGATTGGCCCAGTTTATAGATGACCTGACTGAGAAGACGAAGGCGAAGAAGTTCCGCCGAGGCTTGATTAGGGAGGTTTGGTCGCTGACTAAGAGCGACCGGAACGCTACCTTTACGAAGATATTTTCTGGGGCTATGGCAGCGGAGGACGACCTAGGGTTGAAGTTGAAGAAGGGTCGTGACTTCCAGAGTGGTAGCAGCAGCGAAGGCCAGGCCAAGAGGCCTTATGTTCAGATTCAGCAGACCCGGGCACCAGTGATGGTTCAGCAGGTGCAACATCAGCATCGGGGTCAGGATCCGAAGACGATCAGTTGTTCCTACTGCAGGAAGTCGGGATACACCAGGGAGCAGTGTAGGAAGAGGCTGAAGGTTTGCTATTCCTGTGGGTCTGAAGTACACCAGAAGATAGATTGTCCTTTTGTACCTCCTTTTGAGGGAGCTAGGCCACCTGTAGCTCAGCACCAGAGGGGTGGAGCTTTTGCGATGACGGTCGAGGAGACCGACGCTGCGGGTGATGGGTTAGCAGGTTTGTCCTTCTCATTCTTCTTTCCCACTTCCTGTGTGATTCTATTAGTACCTTCCAGGATATTGTTTCGATTGCTAGATAGTGTAGCTTCCCCGTTCGAGACTATGAAATCATGACCAGTAGGATTGTGTTGCTTCGACCTTGATTTGCTGGGGGTTTGACCTAGGAAGGGTGCGATCATCTTAATTTCGAGGACAAAATTTTTTTAAGATGGGTAGGATTGTAACACCCAGTTTTTCAGATGCGGGTAATTTTGAAATTTTGTAATTTTAATTATTAATTATTGATATTTAATTCATATTATGATTTTTAATAATTTTTAAACTATTTAAAAACTGGTTAAGTCATGACTTATGATTTTGATGTGCTGCTAGTGAAACCTGAGAGACTGCATGACCTAGAGCCTAACCATGTCATTAGGATATTTTAATTATAATTTTTAGCCTAGGGGTAATTTGGACATTTTGACTTATTTGAATTATTTGGTGATTTGTTGAATTGGTGAATTCTAGTTTGACTTTGACTTGTTGAGACCTAGTGGACTAGCCTAGAACCTAACCCTAGCTATGGTAGCCCTAGTCTAACTTAGGTTAACCTACTTTTAGTCATTAGAGACTAATTTTGGAATAGGAGGATTAGTTTGAGTGAAATCATTTCATGATTTATGGTTTAATGAAATGACTTATAATTTCATGACTTAATGACTTATGACTTGGCCCATAGCCCATAACTAGAAGCCCTAACCCTAACCAAATCCTAAATCACCAGCCACATAGGGATCCCCACCCTATTTAAACACTTATTCTTTAGGGCTTGCCTCTTTTTAACATTCCAACACTTGGAGAAAAGAGAGGTATTCTTCCCCCTTCCAAAAATTCCTATTTATTCATTTGATCTCCTTTTTTATCCTAGTCTTTTGCATTAGGTTCTAATTTTTGTATATTTAATATTTCTGGAGGTTAATCTCAGTTTTGGGCTCAATTGGAGCATTTGGCCATCAAGAGGAACACCCCCCATTTGGAGCTTTTCCACGCAATTTGTACCTATAGGTAAAACCCTTTTAATTGATTTAAACTTTAGTTTTCTTTGCATGTAGGGCTATATCTAGGAGTCCCCTAGGTGTCCCTGAAATTTGGGTGAATTTTGTGTCCGTTTGGTGTCTGTATCGGACACGTGTCGTAGTGTAAGTTAGGTGTTCGACGAAATGCCTCAATGGATTGAATGTTATTGTTTTTCAAAACAAATTATATATTTGGATAGCTCTTAATATGTAGATAAGATATTTATATGTTTGAGCACGAATTTAGGGGTTTTTCGTGTCCAAATCGGACACGCACCGCACGCACGGGACACAGCACACTCCTCGTGCAGTCCTCTACTGCCCGAGTGTCCTATAGGACACGACACGGATTTTCATGGCACAATTTTTGGTGGACACGTGTGTGCTATCACTGACACCACCTACACAAAATTTTACGAGTCCTCGTCGACTGTGCGCGAAGATACCGAGGCTGCACTGTCTCGTGCCTGCTCGTGCACACTGTGCGCGTCCCCTGCATTTCGGGGCTGACACAGGACACGACACTCCACTAGGACACATGGAATTTGGTGAGGTGATGGGTCCCATGTCTGACTCGACCCTCACCAAGTTTCGTGGCACTTGGTGGCGAGTCGAGGAAGTTCTCGCGCTCGCATCAAAATTTCTGACACACACATACACGAAATTCAAGCCACTGATACAGCTTCGAATCTCGGACACGACACAACTTGGACACGACTCAGGCACCCTAGGACCTAGCCCTATGACTCCTCTATCCCTGTACATGTGCCCATGGTGTCTCGCACACTTTGTCGAGTCTATTTCGACTCAACACACGTGCACGAGGCTGTGCCTATACACAGTTCAGTCACACACTGACACTTGGGTTAGACACTGTTTGGACACTTTGTGTCCACTCATGTGGACACGAAATGATACCCTAGACACGTATGCATGGTAACTCACATCTGTACCTTATATTTTGCTGATTTGATTGGGGTGTTGATTCGGATTTGGTTGAGATGAGTCGAGTTTTCGATTCTCTGATACATAGGCTCATGTTCTGTTTAATTTCTGAATTTAATTGTGATTACCAACCATTTCTTCCTGTTTTAAATTGCCTTTTTAACTAGTATGTATGTGTAATAGATATTGCTATTTAGTTTTTGTTATTTGGATTAGGTTTGCATAGTTAAATGGGATTTTGAATGGGTTAGGGGTAGGCTGCCTGTGTATCAACTGATACCCAGTTTTCTCATGTTGTTCTGAGATTATGAATACCATTTTTTACTGTTGTGTGGTTAATTATTGTTCATTTTTAATTTGTAGCATGATTACATGCCTGGAAATAGGTTGAGGTTCAATGTTGTTCACTTCATGGATTTCGAATTGCTTCGATTTGTGAACTGTCAACTAATACTTTTCAGAGTTTGCATTTCTGTTTTAAAATTCCTTCTAAAAACTGATTTTTCCTTGATGTTTAGCACTAGGCTAAACTCTATCACTTTTGTTACTTTACTGCATGTGGGGGAGAGTATCTGCAAAGTACTAGCAAAGGAGAGGGTTCTAGTTTACAAGGCCTGGGTGAGTGTTCAGTTTTGAACATTGTAGAAGGATATGGGGTTTAGTTTGAGTAGGGAAATAGGTTTGTGCTTCAATTGATATAAACACTATCATTGCAATGTGCACTGATTTGCACATCAATTTTTGGGATTCATATCACTGTAATGTACACACAACCTCCCCTGCCACTTGACTGAGTACACCCCACACACACATGGGCATGCCACCATGTTAACTTGTCACAAAACTGATTTGAGCATACCCACACCACTGCATTGCTCTATAACACACTGTTCTTCTTTTCAGGTTTACACATGGGCTGAATTGTCCCTTTCACACACAATGTTATGGATGGTTTGAATCATGAACTGTAACAAAATTTACACACACCACTCTACAAACTGAATTCCATTGACACACACAAAAACTGAATTTAGCACCTATACACACACTTGACTGAGAACATATAGATTACTTGTTCACACACAACTGTCACTTAACACTTACACATGTGACACTCTTGCACTAGCATTCACTACATGTATCAGTCTAAGGATGCATGTTTTTCCATGTTCAATTCACACACACAATTGTTCATGTCATTTGTCCACTCTTACACACACCACACACACTTTGTCACACTCATGCCTTGACACTAACACATTTTTTTCTATTTTAATTCCTGTTAACACCCTTGTAACACACACACATATGTAATGAAACTATAATGACACTCTCACTCATGACACACACACACACTTGGACACAATATGTGTTTTCCTATTCTCTATACATAGGTATATATATATATATATATATATATATATATATATATATATATATATATAAAATATATATATATATATATATATATATATATATATATATATATATATAGGTATCATATAAATATATCATGTGTGGGTACTAATATTTTATGGATACATATAATGTATATAGGATATGCATATGGTAGCCTATATGTTATATGTATATTCTATATACTTGATAAATAGTAATGTGGTATAGACATATATAGGTGTTTGATAATTTATATTAGATCAGTAAATATACATGATGTGTAAATGTATGATTAGCCTAGGCATATAGCCTACGGCTCATAAACCTGTATTTATGGCTTGAATGCCAGTATAGGAGTGAGTTTGGCTTGTATAGCCTAGAAATTGGGTGTGCTTGCTAGTCTAGGCTTGGTTAGGCCTAGTGAGACTTGACTAGACTAATTTTGACCTAGTTGACTTAGTTTGACTAGTCTAGTTTGACTAGAGTTGACCAAAAGTCAACATTAGTCTAGATGTGACCAATTGACCTAGTTTGACTAGAGTATTGACTTGGGTTGACCCAGAGTTGACCAAGTTTGACTTGGATCTAGTTTGACCTAGATAATTGATCAGGGTTGACTTAGAGTTGACTTTGACCTAGATTGGCCTAGAAATCATGTAGATTGCATCGTAGACTTCATTTGTCTTATTTTAAGCATATTATAACATGTACTTTTCTATTTAGGATATTGTGACTCCGGTGGAGACATCTGATATTACACTACTCTTTTCAGAGTATCAGGCGAGTACATTCTCTGATAGTTCTCTCATTTATCTGCCAGTTACTGTATTTCAGTTCTATTTAGTTTTATGTGATTCTCTGGTACCACACGTATGAATATTTCTGGATTCATGTATGCGACACACTCACCATATTATCTGGCCTCTATTACTAGAATTGCTGGAATCATTCCGAAAATCTATTTTCTGGAATCATCATATTTTGGCTGGACTCATCTTAATTTTTGTGTCGAATTCTGGATTCATTTGTATTACGGGGCAGGAAAATATTGAGTAAGACATGTAGACATACCCCAAATCTAGAATCTCCAACTGGAATCTACTGGAAGCATAGCCATCTCTCGCCTGATCAGTGAGGGATGTGCCTGATTACCCACAGCCGTTTACATGTCGATCTCGGTATTTTAAAACACACTATTAGAATAGCTGGACTCACCTGGATTCTTGATCACTACCTAGAATCATCTGGTACTGGATTCATCTTGTATTAGATTCATCTCGTACTGGATTTATAGTAGCTTACACTTGTTTTACATTACTGCCTGGACTCATTATGTTACCTTAGTTCAGCTAGATTTATTTACAGTCTTCATTGCTATCATTCTTCTCTTGTTTTAGTTACTTACTTTCCTTGTATCTTACTGTTTCTCTATACCATCACCTGTATAAAAACTGCCATATTCATCAATAAAACTGTCTATAACTGCTTTATAGTTTCCTGACATTTACTTGGGTTTTCTTGATGAGTTGTACTCGTTCCTGTCCTGACTGGACCTGTTGAAAATTTTACAGATGACTGTCCTGAGGACACATGCCCTACATATTACTGTGGAGATGGTTTAGCTACCTATGGCCCCGACACTCAAGAGTGATTGGGAGATTATCTAGTTGTTGTTTAGCTTTTATGTTTAGAACTGGAGCTGTATGTAGTTGTGATTGTGTTTGAGATTGTAGTTGAGATTTGTAGTTGAGATTTTCTGAGGTATATTATTAGTTGTTGGTTTTATCTCTGTTATTAGTCTTAGATTTTATCTTCTGTGATATCTTATCGTTCTTAGACTGTGATTGAGATTCATTATATCTATACTTATCATACGTTCGGAGTTGAGATTTGACAAGTACATTATATAATTGCGTGAGTTGTTGATTAGATAGTAACCTAGGACGACGTTCTACCGCCGACACTGCGACATAGGCTGGGCATTGTTACGTGCTCGTACCCTCACAGCGGGTGCGGGTCACGACAGTCTTCCTGCAGTATGAACATTCCACTGCGGAAGACTGCTTCTGCTTCTGCTGCTGAGGGTACGTCGGGGTTGAATGTTGAACCGATGTCACTGAGACCACCCGCCTCGGAGCTCCAATGGTCAAAGCCCTGGCTGCCGAGGCTGGTGCTGAAGACTGATTCATCTGGCTTTGGGATCGCTTTCGACCTTCGGTCCTATCCACGATCCTCTGGGAGGTATACTCATGCCTCCTGGCTTCTCTCAACACTGCATCAAAATTCTGATGCTCAAACTGCTCTACCGCCAACAAAATCTCTAGAAGGTGTCCCTGCTGGAACCGTTAGGCTCTATCGAACTCGTTCGCTACCAAGGTGGGAGCAAACCGACTAAGTCTCAAAAACTCGGCCGCATATCCATCGACCGTCCTGCCCATCTGCTTCAAATTAGTGAACCTCGTCTGTAGATCGTACCGAGCTACAGCATCGAAATACTTGGTCTGAAATCTTTCTCTGAATACTGTCCATGAAATAGGGGCCACTAATCCAACGGCCTGCGTCGCTCACCAGCTGCGGGCAAGATCCAATAACTACAGGCGTACCACGGCCACCTTCTCGTCTTCTGGAATCCTGGCTGCTTCTAGAATCACCTCTGTGTCTTGAAGCCAAGCATCAGCAGCGATAGCATCTTTACTGCCATCGAAGAATGGAGGGTTCAAGCGCTTGAAGCTGTTAGCCGTATTGTTCCCCTGATGACCTCCTATGGTCAAAGCATCTGCCACTGCCTGGTGCACGGAATCTCCTCGACGATCCTGGGAAGCTAATAATGACCTGATGAGACCTACCAAAGTACCATCATCAGGCTCTGCAGGCTGGACGGGCTGAACTAGTGGCTCTCCTCCAGTAGGCACGACTCTTGAGGCTACTCCCGAATGCTGGGCTTGATCTCCAGGTTGCTGCTGGTCCACGGTAGGTGCTCCGTCTCACTGATCGGCAGGTCCAGAAACAATGTCGCTGAAGAATACGACATAGGGAACAATAAGGAAGGACCAGGACAGATCAACGATACAAGCATGTGATCAGGACAAGATTTTCAGGGATTTAGAAGATACGAGCAGAGATCAAGGGCGAGTACTGATTAAGACATCTATTAGGTAAACCCCCACATATCTTGATTTACAAGACCTGTATGGGCCACCACTTAAACCATGTCATGCCCCAGAACCAGAATACTGGAGAGCGGGGGCGTACATAGCCAGCTACGTATATAGAAGTGTAACCCACCTCTCTATACGGTCATGGCTGTCTAGATACATGAGGGTTTAACTACCAGCCATCAGTCACCTATGGTCATGAACAAGCCTATTGTCTCAATCTCAAGCAAGCAATAATAGTATAAGATGTCAGAACACCAAATATACAATAGTAAGGCATCCCATACATTACATATTCGGATGATCATGAAGCTAGTCGTACAAAATGTCAAGACTAGCAAGAGTTTCGGTCATACATGATCAACCCTAGGATTAGTCAATCATGTTACAGCCCGTAGGCAGACAGTAAGTAAAGGTGCAATACGAGCTAACACGTGCTCGCCGGCTAAACGCCTCAAAAGAACAATTTTACAATAAAGTGGGAGGACAAAAAAAAACCTACTCGTTGCCAGGATTATGCCTGGTGGTCACCATCTGGCTGGAAGGTAGGTAGATCCTCTGGTGCTGCTCCGATATCTGACCATACAAAACTAGCTGGGTCAGACCCCAAAAAGAGCAAGTGCCACAAAGGAGGCTTCAATTACGAACTAAAACCAGCACATAACAATAGAATATTAAAGATGATTATAAACAAAACTGATAATAATAAAGATAACAACAGTAAATTGAGTACGAGGAAACCATTCAAGTAGCCAGGTCATAAACCTTGAACCAAACAAGGACCGAGGTTGGAACCCTTCACCTGAATAGAAACATGTCTCAACTACTTGTTGGTAAGTAAAACATGATAAGCTCGACATAGGGTAAAATAGACAATAAACGAAGAGAGGACACAGAACTGCTCCGGGAGCCAGGTTACAACCCTTAAATCAAACAAGGACCGGGGTTGTAACCCTTCGCCTGAACAGAACTGGACCCCTGATCTTTATTGTTAAGGCCAGTATAAATAATCATGCTATTGAAGAAAGGTAAAACATGACAAGCATGGCATGGAAAGCAATAAGACAATAACGAAGAGAGGACGCAGAATTGCTCCGGGAGCCAGGTTACAACCCTTAAACCAAACAAAGACCGGGGTTGTAACCCTTCGCCTGAACAGAACTGGACCCCCGATCATTATTATTGAGGCAAGCATAAGTAATCGTGTCATGTCACAATCTTGTACAGGATCAGGACAAGACTAAGCAAGGTTAGACTCCATCCAATCAATCACGGCCAAGCAAGGAGTACGGCTTGAAACTTTAACTAACTAGAATTGTCACAGGCCTAGTTACTAGCAAGATACAATAAGATTATCCCAACAGCCACAAGCCCTGCAGACCATCCAGGTTATCCAGGTCGAATGTCCGTTTATGAAGGATGCAACACGTAACTGTGTGCTGGAAATGTGCCCTATTCGTCGGTAGGCTACAAGTCCACTTGGTGTGCCCAGATAACGGGATTGCCTGTACCTGGGAAATCTCTTCATGACTACTGAATTATTCTAGTTTATTAGCCTTAGTCGATTGCAGTAGGTATCCCTGACCGTGGTACTCAGGGACCCCATCCTAGACATGATGCAAGACAATACTGGTTTATTTGTATAAACACAATCGCCCACGGTGTCCAGGTCATTCATACTTATCATGTCAGGTTAGCTGTCGTAACAGCATGTCGTGATATATCATGTCAGTTTACTTGTTTAGAGTGCGCCATGGCGGGCCACTATCGTGTCCATGGAATATATCAGAACTTACATGACATAAGCATAAATGAGACATTTTAATATAATAATAATAATAAAAAAATAAAAAGGATAAGACTGTGAAGGAGCTATGCAGCTAAGAGAATAGAGCTCATGCGGCAAGGGGTAATAGAGCTCATGTGGCCAAGAGATTGGATCTCATGCTGCTCAGGATTTAGAATTCCATACGGCTGGGGGAAGACAGGGTCTTATGCGACTGGAATAATGCAAGTCCAGGCGGCTGGGTCAATCAAGTACATGCGGCTGGAAAGGAATCAGTCCATACGACTAAGGACCAAGGGCAGCTTTATACGGCTGCAGAACATTCAAGGCTATGCGGCTGCGGAAGAATCGACTTCATGCGGCTGCGAAAGACAGTTCACATGCGACTGCAGATAATTGAGTTCATGCGGCTAGAAGGAACCAGTCATATGCGGCTATGTTCAAGTGGAGTCTTATGCGGCTGGGGGGATTGGCTTCATGCGGCTAGAAGGGGGTTGACTTCATGCGGCTGAGGATGCAGAGCCATGCGGCTAAGAATCTAGGGCAGCTTATGCGGCCAAGCGAGAACAAGTCTTATGCAGCTCGAAATTCAAGTGAGCTTATGCGGCTAATTTGTCATACGGCTGGAAAGACTTGCCGCATGAAGGTCCATACGGCCGAGGCTGCTATGTGGCTTAGAAGCTGTTCTTTTTTTCTGCTTGTCCGAGAAGAAGAGCCATGAAGTCCATGGCTTCAAAGCTTCATAAATCCTTCATCCAAGGTCGGAATCCAGACTTCCATAGGTCAAATAGGGCAGAATCGAATGCTCTACAACATGGAACCATCAAAACTTGGAAATAACAAGGTTAAATAGATCAAAAACCATGAAATTTGAAAATACAATAAACTTAGATCAACACAAATTGAACCATAGAAATTAAAAATGCCAAGTATTAAAGTATGTTTGAATCTCGTGAGGAAGAGAATGGAACAATAAAAATTGAGTTCCTCTATGAAGCAAGCTGCACTTGTCTAAGCTCTTCTCCCTGGTAGGTGAAGAAATAATAGTGAAGAAGAAGAAGTAATGTAGAAGAATTAATGAGAAGAGAGAGAAAGGAGTGGGTTAATAAATGGTGAGTGTGGTGGTAGGTGAGGGTTTTCTTTTGGTTCATGATGAACCCAAGGCAAACCAAGCCAAGCCAAACCGAATCAAGCAAGGAGACATACAATACGAGTAAAAATACATACACATATACCAAAATACGTAATACGAATCATGGTCATTACAATGGATTGTCTGTAGGATTTTACGGAATTGAAATCGATGAACTGGATGAGTAGAAATTTAGTCGAGAACATGGTACCTTGTCGATACGTTGCTGCCGCTGCTGTTGCTGTCACGCTCTTTCAGGCGCGAGGCCAGTCGACTCCGGCGACTTGGTCTATCATGCAGGCTGACTAGGGTGGTCGCGGGGAGGCACTCAGCATTTAGGGTTTAGAGTTTCGTTCCTTTCTTCTCTCTCTAACTCCCTCGATATCTATATACAAGTCGAGGGGGGTCGGGGAGCCTGGCTCGGCTGGTTTGGGTTGCTCGGTGGGCTTGGGATTGCTTGGGCTGTGTTAGCAGTAGCCCGGGGTGGGCATAGGATTATTATTATTATTATTATTATTATTATTATTATTATTAGTTTTCCTATTTATTCCTTATATGTTATATCTATATACATATGTATACACACACACACACACACACACACACACATATATATATATATATAGAGAGAGAGAGATCGCTCTCGTCTCCTTGGAGAGGAGCGCCGCGCCAAGAACCCTAATCTCCACCGACTCCGGTTTGGTCTTTGGCCGGGCCGGCGTCTCACACCCACACGGTTGGATCACTTGACCGTTGCGTTTTCTGTCTTGACGGTTCATGGCGTCGAGGACATTTGCAGAAGTGGTTGGGGTCGTCTCGGAGCCCCAATCGATCTCTATTCGTGCTCCTTCGTTTTCGAAGGGGCTCCCTATCGTTTCCTTCTCGGAGGATGATGAACAGATCTTGGTTCAACCATTCAAGTTTGCTCTGATCGGAAAATTTTCCCATGCTCGGCCCTCGATAGATGTGATTCGAAAAGCTTTCATGGGTTTCCAGTTTGCTGGAGAGGTGAAGGTTGGGGTCATTGACCCGAAGCATATTATTATCTGACCTACCCTTGAGGTGGACTTCCTCCGCCTTAGGGCTTGGGAGACGTGGTATATATCACGAGCTCCCATGAGTGTGTTTCGGTGGTCGAAGGATTTCTGCACCTCTCAGGAGTCGCCATTGGCCCCTACGCGGGTCTCTTTGCCTGGTCTCCCTCATCAGCTTTTTGCCAAAAATGCATTGTTCTCTATTGTTCTTGGGATTGGTACCCCTCTCAAACTTGATCGGGCCACTGAAGAATTTGCTAGACCCACCACAGCTTGCGTCTTCGTTGAGGTAGACGCTAGTAAGCCCATCCCTCCTATGGTGCGCATCAACTTGCCTAACGGCAGGACCATCTCTCAGAAAATTGAGTACAAAAACATCCCAAAGTACTGCTCAATCTGCAAACACCAAGGCCACATACGGGACTCATACAAAATACATGCCCCAACAAAAGCAAATCCTCCTCAACTCAAGGACAAAGAACTTTTGGTTGCTGACATCAATGATTCCCCTATTGGTAATGAACAGGGAGAGGCCTCTAATCCAGTCAATAATATGGCTGATATTAATTCCCAATCGCCAGGGGATGAGCGATTGGCCACCTCAACTGATGGGGAACCTGTCTCTGAAGACCCGCTTCCCGAGTAAGGAATCATTCCCCCCGCAGCTATTACTCCCCAGGTCAACTCCCACGTCAACTCCCCTCCTCCTTCCCCTCATCAATCAACATCACCAACTCTTAGCCTGGCCCCATATACTTCTGTAAACCCGTCCAACTCTGAGCAAGAATAACCTCTAGAGGAAGGCGAGCTCCGTTCATGGGCGGACGAAGTAGAAGCTGAGGAATGGCAAGCGGTCGCAGAAGTTCATCCTCCTGCAGATCCTTCGACCGCTCCAGTTGGGGAAACTACGACGACGGTGACAGATGGCATTAACCCAGATGAGACGATCCCAATGCAAGAGACACACCCGCCTCATCCTCCAGCTCCCCAAGGTGGCCAAAAAAAGAAGAAGGTCATACCATCCCCAGTGCCTCGCCTCCTCCGATCCTCATCTAAAGTTAGCAACACTCAACCCTCATCATCCTCTCATGATTAAAATTCTTAGTTGGAACATTTGGGGAATTGCTAATCCCATGACTTTTAAGAGGCTTAAATCTCTATGTCGAACTAATAAAGTTCCTATAGTTATTATCATTGAACCTAAAGTTCAGTCGGATAAGCTTCTTTCTTATCAACTCAAGTTGGGTTTTATGTTAGCAATTATAAAGGCAATATATGGATTATGGCTCAGCAGTCATCGGATATCGCTGTGGTTGAGTCTTCTGATCAATGTCTTACGGTCACTGTCTCATCCCCGCTATTGCCGGAGTTGTCTTTATTATCGGCTGTGCATGGGAGTAACATAAAGGAGGGTAGAATACTCTTATGGCATCAGCTATTGTTGGTTCGACAGCGATGGAATTATCCTTGGCTGGTTAGTGGTGACTTTAATACCAATACTAGTATGAAGGAGAAATTTGGAGGCCTACCGCCATGCTCTGTGTCTATGAAGGATTTTCAGGAGTTTTAATCTGCTGCTGGCTTACATGAAGTTTCGTACACATGTAATTGTTATACTTGGGTTGACAGGCAATGTGGGTCACCCAAGATGGGGTCTCGGCTTGATAGAGTATTACTTGACTCGAAATGGTTGGCTTGGGCCCTTCTCTCGGCGTCCATGCATTTAAATAGATCAGAATCGGATCATGCTCCTCTATTATTATCTCTTGAGAGTGAGAAGCCTTCGTCGCCTCGGCCATTTCGGTTCCTACATTTTTGGAAAGATCATGATACTTTTCTCTCGGTGGTGGAGTCAGCTTGGACGTCGGTTGATCATGTCAATGCTCTCGTACGTATTGGTCTTCGACTTGGGGCTACGAGAAGGGCTCTTTCTTCTTGGAGTCGGGCTACGTTTGGAGACATCTTTCAAGAAGTGAAGAAGGCAGAAGACACGGTAACTATGATAGAAGCAGAATATGAAGTCGATCCCTCTCTTCGTCCTCAATGGTTGCTCGCCCGGGCTCTCTTGAAGCAGCGACTTCGTATAGAAGACGCATACTGGAAGCAAAAAGCAAGAGTTAAATAGGATGAGGAAGGTGATCGCAATACTAAGTTTTATCATTCATGTGTTTCCTCAAAATGTAATCGCCTACATATCCATCATATTCTCTCTGCTACTGGCTCTACTCTCTCCTCTTTGCAAGACATTCAACAAGAGGCCAATGATCATTATAGTAAGGTATTTTCATCCCCTCATTCTGTTCTAGAAGATGGATACCTTCATCATATTCCTTGTCTTATTTCTAAAGAGGATAATAATTCGTTGATTGCTAAACCATCTGTGGAGGAATTATTTGCTCTGTGAAGAGTATGGATCCTAGCAGCTCGTCGGGTCCTGATGGATTCACAGGATCCTTTTTCCTAGCTTGTTGGCTGATTATCTACAAAGATATTCTTGAGGCAGTATGCCTATTCATCGACGGATTTGCTCTACCAAGATCTATCAGAAGTACATTCTTGCTTCCTATTCCTAAATCCAAACACCCCAAAGCACTCAATGACTACCGACCGATCAGTTTGTGTAATTTTGTCAACAAAATTATATCAAAAATATTGGCACGAAGACTAGTAGATATTCTTCCTCGGATTATATCTCCGGAACAAAGTGGGTTTGTTCGAGGGAGAGAGATTGTTGACAATATCATCATGGCTCAAGAAATGATTGCGGTTATCGATCACAAACATTGGGGAGGCAATATGCAATTAAACTTGATATAAGCAAGGCTTATGATCGGGTAAGTTGGGCATTCCTACTGAGGGTTATGAAGCAGTTTGGATTTTGCAATGAATGGAGGACTATGATCCTGCATTTGGTAGATAATATATGGTTCTCCACTCTTATAGATGGGAGGTCGTCGGGAATTTTTCATGGCCAATGTGGTATTCGACAAGGAGACCCGATCTCGCATGCGTTGTTTATTATTGCTGCTGAAGCGTTGAGTAGGAGTCTTATTCGACTAAACTCTACAAATGGCTTTTCAGGCTATTATTCACTGAGAGGTTGCCCTCGAGTGTAACACTCAGTTTTTCAGATGAGGGTAATTTTGAAATTTTATAATTATAATTATTATTTAATGATATTTATTTTATATTATGATTTTTAGTGATTTTTAAATTATTTTAAACTATTTAAATTCATGACTTGTGGTTTTGACGTTTTGCTAGTGAAACCCTAGAGACTGTTTGACCTAGAGCCTAACCATATGATTATGATATTTTAATATCATTTTTGGCCTAAGAATATTTTTGCATTTGACCTCTTTGAATTATTTTGATATTATTTTATTATTTATGATATTGTTTTGGGGTTATTTGAGTCGGGTTCAAATTTCAACTCAATCCGACTTGAAACGGGGACCCGGGGATAGTTTGACTCTAGTGGGACCCACACACTAGTTAGGCATGGCCCACATGATATTAAATTTATTCCACATGATAGAAATATTTTAGTTAGAGGTTAGACTAATTATTATGGATAAGGTTAGTGTGATTAGAGAGTTTAGAATGACTAATTTAACCCCAACCAATTAGCCCTTTCCTAATACTCATAGAATAGGTTAGTGGGGGCATTTTGGACCTTACCATAATAGGACAAATAGCCCCATATGTCCAGCCACTTTGGGAGAGGATAGGCTCAAGTTCATTTCATTATTCTCATCCACACTCTCTCTCTTGTTCTTCCCCAAATTCCTAGAGAGCAATCCCTAGCAATTTCTCCACCAAATCCTTCCATTTTGCCACCAAATCTTCTTCTTACCTTCTCCATTCTAGCCAAGGAGGAAGCTACCCAAGTTTGGGAGGATTCGGAGCTCGTTCGTGTCCTTTTGGAATCTCTACGTGTCGGTGTCGCTCCGGGAAGACTTCTCTTCGATTCGATCTACCGGAAGGTATAAGTCCCTTTTCCTTTACATTTTCTCATGCATATAGATCTATTTTGAACCCATAGGAATGACCCCCATGGTTGTATCTCCATTTGTGTCCATTTCGTGTCCATTTGAAGGTCATAGGAGTGTCCTTTGTGTTGTGGTTGTGTCCATGTGGGAAAATCCCAAATTTGGACACACACTATGTGTTGTTGTTATGTATGAATGAATTATTACATGTTTAATATCATATTTTTGTATTGGAGATGTGTTCTATAGTGTCTTATATATATATATTAGTGTAGAGAGTGAGTTCTTGATATATTATGTTATATACTTGTGTTCTTTTGTCTCAAACTACCCAAATCCGTCATGATTTTTATCCACGTTTTTAATTTCAGCCCTAACTTAGAAATGTCATAAATTCTAGCTCAAAGCTCGGTTTAATCTCCCATTTTTTTAAAAAGAAGCGTATTGAAGTTAGCTTTAAAAAAACATATATTAATAGGCCTATTTCTTTCTGTAACTTTCTTGAGAATTATTTGAGTGTCAGCTGTACGAAAGACAAACGCGTTCTCGGTGTTTTCGCGATTCCGGGAGTTTCCGGAAACGAAATCGCGATCCGTTTAAAGTTTCGAAAAGCTAACACATAGATCTATAACATACTTTAATCTTAGATTTTAATTCATGCTGAGATAGTATAGTATTGATTATTAGTAGGAGATACTATTCGGCATATGCATTTTGTGCACCCTTGTGTGTAATATAATGTTTTATTTGATTTTAACCCATGTTAATGTATATACATTATGTAATTAAATAGAAAATGCAAGCATGAGTAAATGTTTAAATAAATAATGTATGAGGTGTAAGTATCCTATCTAATGTAAGCATGTATAAGTATGGCTTGTAATGAATATGTAGGTTCCATAGTATGTAATGTATGGTGCATATAGTGGTGCAAGAGAATAAATGAATGATGAATGAATGCAAGCATGAATGTAATATAATAATAGATGTAATATATGTAGCCTTGTTAGGAATAAAACTGGAATTTAGTTTTGTTTCACTAAATAAGAGATACATGAGAACTCATATATGTGAATGTTAACTTCCTATTGACACTTTGCTACACAACTGTCATGCCTCACTATCACGCCACACACAATGCACACTACACTATATAACCCTCACACCCTCACTCATTGACACTCTCACTCACACATTTCCTAACACTTATTCCATGATAACACACACATGTTCTTGTGCACTTTCATGGCACACACACATACCCATGAACACATACACATGCTCTTCTCTCTCTCTCTCTCTCTCTATATATATATATATATATATATATATATATATATATATATATATATATATATATATATATATATATATATATATATATATATATATATATATATATATATACTATACATGGCTAAATGTGTTAATGTGGTAAATAGAGTTTTCCTATAGTTATATATACATATATGTGATATAGGGCCTAGTGTTGAATTCACTTTTCATGTACACCTCCATGTTCACACACACACATAGCTTTACATGTTAGCTTCCTTTCTCTTATGTATAATATTGAATGTAATGGCTTGTGTTTGGCTTGTATAGCCTTGTGATTGGTGTGTGATTGCTAGACTAGGCTTGGTTAGGCCAAGTGAGACTTATTAGACTTGTTGGGCTAGGATTTGACATAGTTGACCTAGTTTGACTAGTCTAGTTGACTGGAGTTGACCAAGTATTGACTTTAGTCTAGTTTGACCTAGACAGCATGCAGATGCATTGTAGATTATATTTATCATTCCCTGTGTACATCTTGACTTGTGTTGCTCTAACTAGGAGTCAGGTACCTCATCTCGGACAGTACATTTACTTCAGACAATCAGATACGAGGCGAGTACATTCTCTGACCGTTTCATACTTGTCTGGATTTATATTCTTGCTCTAGATTACTGTACTTGATGCTGACACGATCATTATCACGGATTGGTACTATACGGATCTTCTTCTGAGATGTTATCTCCTTGTATTCACTAAATACATATTGTGATGTGTATTTTACTTACATATTATATTTATTGAATACCCATATCCTTGTATACTCCTTGTGCATATTGTACTCTCAGTATCACATGAGTCCCAGGGATAGACTATTGTACAACTATTGTATAACATTGTACATCTATTGTATAATATTGTACATCCATTGTATAACATTGTACATCCATTGTATAACATTATACATCTATTGTATAATATTGTACATCTATTGTACAACATTGTACACTATTGTGCAAGATAACGTAACCGGAGTAGATCCTTGTGTATTGATTTGGGGAGGGGGAGTAGAATTTGTTATGTAATCAAATTCTATTGTACAATATTGTATAACTATTGTATATGTCTATTGTACACCCACGTACAATAGAGTTACCATTGTATTTTCCTAGACCGTTTACATAACCATATTGTACTCTAAATCACAGTGGGTGCGGGTCGTGACACGTTTTAGTGGTGGCCCATGCAGGTCGAGTTTATGTAGTGGTATTCGAACTAGAGTATCACTACAGCCTGCAGCAGGATTAGGATTATTTTTAGAGGTACTCAATCATATTAGGAAAAACTCTTAATCAGATTCCTTTGTCTAAAATTGTTGCTTATTGACTTCCCTTGAATATAAACTGTCCTTCTTTGAATTTTTGCTTCATTCTCAGAAATTGCTCCTTGTTTTGATCTGTTTTCATGATGGTTATGAAGACAGGATCTCATCACTTCGGTTCGGGGGATATTATCGAGAGGCTGGCCACCTCTCGTCCTGTTCATCAGGGCCTCGAGACCGCAGCTCCTGTTGTGCCGACTCAGGTTGGCGTATCTGCTACATTGGAGGTGCACCTCTATCTGTACAGAGATTTTCTCCCGTCATTTTTGATTTCTCTCAGCAGCAATGATTCATGCAGCATCAGCAGCAGACCAGGGGAAACCAGCAGGGCGAGCTATCGTCAGGACAATCAAGGATGCACAGACCATTGGAGATCTTGCTGCAAGTTCCGTTCTTCTCAATTCCATTCCCGGAATTGTTTTTATAACTACCTTGAAATTCGATTCCATCTGTTCCTTGCTGATTTATTAAGTTTGTCATATTGTTCTTTTGTTATGATGTTTTTCTTCAGAATCGTATGGGCTAGGTCACCTAAATCATGGGATCTAGGATCTTCGATAGTTTTGTTAGTTGTCATAGTGAGGACATGTAGTCAGATTTCAGATGTATTTCTTGGGTATGGGAATTTAAGGTTTTTGTCGTCGCATGCGACTATACGAAAATTTTAAATACCATGAACCTAGAGGTACGTACCTTAGTCAAGGACTCTGTGATTATCGTAGCCTTGCTCACTAGCATGATGAAGACTCTGGACAACATGATTTTGGACAGACGCATATGATTAGCAGATTGTATCTTGAGAAGGTTTAAACAATCATACCCTTTTTGTTGTTATAAATGACTTAGGAGTAGGGATATTTAGATTGTAGAGCTTGTTCATAGGTAGTTCCTTCATAGTATATAGATATGGTGACTTGTAGAGTGTCTGTACCCTAGAGTTGATAGTTAGCATTGGTGCTAGAATAGTAACCCATTGCAGATAATTCTCTGTTATTATGATACCAACCAGTTACGTATAGGATGTTAGTATGCCATACAACCTTGATGATTATTTATTATTTTCCTTTACCCTTCCAGTAAGGCACCCAGTAACCAGAGCCTGCCCTTGAGCATAGTTCTAGTTTCACCTAGGACTAAGAGGTCTATATATAGATGATATACTTAGGATATATGTGATGGGTTGTTGTTCTTGAGCATATATATATGTGGTATTTGGGATTGGTGTGCTTAGCTTGTGGGTAATTAGTTATGGGTGACTTGATAGGATTTGGAAGTTAAGAGCTAGTCTATTATAGAGTTTTCTTTGCTAATCCCTAGTTGCCAACACTAGGTAGCTAGCATAGGTAAAAGTCCTAAGAAGTTGACCAGCTGATGACCAAGTACTAGGATGTTGAGGAAATTGACTAGTGATTGACCCTTGTCTATGTTCGGCCTAGAAAAGGGTGCGATCATCTTAATTTCGAGGACGAAATTTTTATAAGGTGGGTAGGATTGTAACACTCAGTTTTCCAGATGAGGGTAATTTTGAAATTTTATAATTATAATTATTATTTATTGATATTTATTTTATATTATGATTTTTAGTGATTTTTAAATTATTTTAAACTATTTAAATTCATGACTTGTGGTTTTGACGTTTTGCTAGTGAAATCCTATAGACTGTTTGACCTAGAGCCTAACCATATGATTATGATATTTTAATATCATTTTTGGCCTAAGAATATTTTTGCATTTGACCTCTTTGAATTATTTTGATATCATTTTATTATTTATGATATTATTTTGGGGTTATTTGAGTCGGGTTCGAATTTTAACTCAATCCGACTTGAAACGGGGACCCGGGGGTAGTTTGACTCTAGTGGGACCCACACACTAGTTAGGCATGGCTCACATGATATTAAATTTATTCCACATGATAGAAATATTTTAGTTAGAGGTTAGACTAATTATTATGGATAAGGTTAGTGTGATTAGAGACTTTAGAATGACTAATTTAGCCCCAACCAATTAGCCCTTTCCTAATACTCATAGAATAGGTTAGTGGGGGTATTTTGGACCTTACCATAATAGGACAAATAGCCCCATATGGCCAGCCACTTTGGGAGAGGATAGGCTCAAGTTCATTTCATTATTCTCATCCACACTCTCTCTCTTGTTCTTCCCCAAATTCCTAGAGAGCAATCCCTAGCAATTTCTCCACCAAATCCTTCCATTTTGCCACCAAATCTTCTTCTTTCCTTCTCCATTCTAGCCAAGGAGGAAGCTACCCAAGTTTGGGAGGATTCGGAGCTCGTTCGTGTCCTTTTGGAATCTCTACGTGTCGGTGTCGCTCCGGAAAGACTTCTCTTTGATTCGATCTACCGGGAGGTATAAATTCCTTCTCCTTTTCATTTTCTTATGCATATAGATCTATTTTGAACCCATAGGAATGACCCCCATGGTTGTATCTCCATTCGTGTCCATTTGGAGGTCATAGGAGTGTCCTTTGTGTTGTGGTTGTGTCCATGTGGGAAAATCCCAAATTTGGACACACTATGTGTTGTTGTTATGTATGAATGAATTATTACATGTTTAATATCATATTTTTGTATTGGAGATGTGTTCTATAGTGTCTTATATATATATATATATTAGTGTAGAGAGTGAGTTCTTGATATATTATGTTATATACTTGTGTTCTTTTGTCTCAAACTATCCAAATCCGTCATGATTTTTATCCACGTTTTTAATTTCAGCCCTAATTTAGAAATGTCATAACTTCTAGCTCAAAGCTCAGTTTAATCTCCTATTTTTTTAAAAGAAGCGTATTGAAGTTAGCTTTCCAAAAACATGTATTAATATGCCTAATTCTTTCTGTAACTTTCTGGAGAATTATTTGAGTGTCAGCTGTACGAAAGACAAACGCGTTCTCGGTGTTTTCCGCGATTCCGGGAGTTTCCCGAAACGAAAACGCGATTCGTTTGAAGTTTCGGAAAGCTAACACATAGATCTATAACATACTTTAATCTTAAATTTTAATTCATGCTGAGATGGTACAGTATTGATTATTAGTAGGAGTTACTATTCGGCATATACATTTTGTGCACCCTTGTGTGTAATATAATGTTCTATTTGATTTTAACCCATATTAATGTATATACATTATGTAATTAAATAGAGAATGCAAGCATGAGTAAATGTTTAATAAATGATGTATGAGGTGTAAGTATCCTATCTAATGTAAGCATGTATAAGTATGGCTTGTAATGAATATGTAGGTTCCATAGTATGTAATGTATGGTGCATATAGTGGTGCAAGAGAATAAATAAATGATGAATGAATGCAAGCATGAATGTAATTTAATAATAGATGTAATATAGGTAGCCTTGTTAGGAATAAAACTGGAATTTAGTTTTATTTTACTAAATAAGAGATACATGAGAACTCATATATGTGAATGTTAACTTCCTATTGACACTTTGCTATACAACTGTCATGCCTCACTATCACTCCACACACAATGCACACTATACTATATAACCCTCACACCCTCACTCATTGACACTCTCACTCATACATTGCCTAACACTCATTCCATGATAACACACACATGTTCTTGTGCACTTTCATGACACACACACACCCCCATGAACACATACACATGCTCTTCTCTCTCTCTCTCTATATATATATATATATACTATACATGGCTAAATGTGTTAATGTGGTAAATAGAGTTTTCCTATAGTTATATATACATATATGTGATATAGGGCCTAGTGTTGAATTCTCTTTTCATGTACACCTCCATGTTCACACACACACATAGCTTTACATGTTAGCTTCCTTTTTCTTATGTATAATATTGAATGTGATGGCTTGTGTTTGGCTTGTATAGCCTTGTGATTGGTGTGTGATTGCTAGACTAGGCTTGGTTAGGCCAAGTGAGACTTATTAGACTTGTTGGGCTAGGATTTGACATAGTTAACCTAGTTTGACTGGTCTAGTTGACTGGAGTTGACCAAGTGTTGACTTTAGTCTAGTTTGACCTAGACAGCATGCAGATGCAATGTAGATTATATTTATCATTCCATGTGTACATCTTGACTTGTGTTGCTCTAACTAGGAGTCAGGTACCTCATCTCGGACAGTACATTTACTTCAGACATTCAGATACGAGGCGAGTACATTCTCTGACCGTTTCATACTTGTCTGGATTTATATTCTTGCTCTAGATTACTGTACTTGATGCTGACACGATCATTATCACAGATTGGTACTATACGGATCTTCTTCTGAGATGTTATCTCCTTGTATTCACTAAATACATATTGTGATGTGCGTTTCACTTACATATTGTATTTATTGAATACCCATATCCTTGTATACTCCTTGTGCATATTGTACTCTCAGTATCACATGAGTCCCAGGGATAGACCATTGTACAACTATTATATAACATTGTACATCTATTGTATAATATTGTACATCCATTGTATAATATTGTACATCTATTGTATAACATTGTACATCTATTGTATAATATTGTACATCTATTGTATAACATTGTACACTATTGTGCAAGATAACGTAACCGGAGTAGATCCTTGTGTATTGATTTGGGGAGGGGGAGTAGAATTGGTTATGTAATCAAATCCTATTGTACAACATTGTATAACTATTGTATATGTCTATTGTACACCCACGTACAATGGAGTTACCATTGCATTTTCCTAGACCGTTTACATAACCATATTGTACTCTAAATCACAGTGGGTGCGGGTCGTGACATCGAGTCTCTCATCTCGCATATGCAGATGATGTGCTCATTTTCTCAGGAGCAGACAAACGTTCGGTCCAGCTACTTATGCAAGTGATTAGCAAGTATGAAGCCAACTCGGGTCAGCTTGTTAATGCTTCGAAATCGGCTATGATTTTATCTGATAAAATATCGTAGGACAAAGCGCTAGAGCTGCATCAGATGACTGGTTTTCAACTTCATCAGGGTTCATTGGTATATTTGGGATGTCCTATTATGGTTGGTCGAAGGAATGCTTCGATGTATGATGATTTGATAGGCAAAATCCAGGCGCAGATATCTGGCTGGAATAATAAACTTCTCTCCTATGGTGGCAGGTTAGTTCTTATCAAGGCTGTGCTTTCCTCTATACCTGTACATTGCTTATCGGCATGTAATCGCCCCATATCAGTTCTTAATCATGTCGAAAGCATACATGATAGCTTCTTATGGGGTTCGAAAGATGGAATGCCTAAGCGGTCATGGCTCTGTTGGGAGCGTGTAGCTCGAACAACAGTTGAAGGAGGACTTGGTATTCGTAGACTGGGGGATGTTTTGGATGCCTTGACAGTTAAATTATGGTGGAAGCTTAGATCGACAAATTCGTTATGGGCAGGGTATATGAAGGCCAAATATTGTGCTTATTCTCATCCTCAACAGGTGGAGATTACCTCGGCAGCTTCGCATGTTTGGAAACGTCTTCTACGCGGTCGGCAGTTAGGGGATGAATTCATTCTTGAAGATGATCATGGCAATATTGTTTGGCTTCCTCACCCGACAAGAAAGTTTTCGATCACTTCGGCTTGGGATCAGATCCGTGCCCATCATCCTCAACTGGTTTACTTCAAGAACATTTGGAACAAATGTATGCCTTCTAAGTGGTCTATCTTATTATGGAGAATCCTCTTCAATAAATTGCCAACGGATGACAATGTTCAGAAACTTGGTTTCTCGTTGGCCTCATCTTGTCACTGCTGTTCTATTCCGAATAGGGAGTCTGTGATCCATATCTTCGGAGAAGGGGATTTAGCTACTGCAGTATGGAGTTACTTTCAAGTAATAGTTGGCATCAGGGCTAGTAGGGTGGATATGTTACAGACATTCCAGTGTTGGTGGCGGAAGAGACAGAAGCATGTTAAGCAAGTTGTGGTGGGCGCCATATGTTGGGTGTTGTGGAAAATCCGCAACAAGTCGCGGTATGAAGCTTATTCCTTTTACTCGGTCCAACTGATAGCTGAAGTTAAACGTCAGGAGAAGAAGGCAATGATCCGATGTTCGTATGTAGAGCTTTCTATTTTGTAGTCAGCATCCTTAGCTCTTTTGTTTCCTTGTACTTCTTTTGATAATGGAATAACGAAATGGTTTATGGTTAATATATATATATTTTTTTATGGTTAATATATATATATATATATATATATATATATATATATATATATTATATATATATATATATTATATATAAAATATATATATATATTTATATATATATATATATATATATATATATATATATATATATATATATATATATATATATATATATATATATATATAATATATATATTTATTTATTTATATATATTTATATTTATATTTATATTTATATATACATACACATATACAATTATGTATATATATTTATATATACATACACATATACACATATATATATATTTTTATATATACATACACATATGCACCTATATATATATATATATATATATATTTTTTTTATGCACCTATATATATATATATATATATATATATATATATATATATATATATATATATATATATATATATTTTCATCATATATGTGTATATATATTTTTATTTTTTTTCACCTATATATATATTTTTCATCATATATGTGTGTGTATATATATATATATATATATATATATATATATATATATATATATATATATATATATATATATACATACACATATATGATGATATATGCGTATAAATTATAAATCACAATATAACAATTAAATATTACAAATATAATCCTTAATTACAATATTGGAATCTTAATTTATATACTAGACTATATATATAATGAAATTAGATTATTATACATATATTATTTATATAAAGCCTAAATTTTTTATTAGGAATATACTCATATATATGCACATGCACATACCTATATAGCCTACATAAATCCCAAAAGCCCAAAATGCATGCTTAAGGAAATATCCACTATAATTATCAAATAAAACATTATTGATATTTTATATGGCAATTATTATATATATAAAACATTTACTAGACCACTACATAAATTACAAAGTACGCACATTCAAACAATGCATCTAATGTCGTGAACGTCTTTGGTCGCTCTACAGGCCCAGGTTTGGCTCGGGTCGAGTCTGGACCAGTTTGGTACAACCGGATCACTTAAACGTCAAATAATACTAATAATGAATAATTAAACTATTATAATGGTCATGTCACAACTTGGCCTACTTTTCCTAGTTAGGACATCACTATGGAAAGTCCTTCCCTATCAGGGCTAATACACTAGTCAAAGCACGCCACTGCACTATCCGTGCCATGATTTCTAGTCACCTTGCACTCAAATTCCTAACCATGACTAAAATCATCTACCGTAATAATTAACTAATTAATTATTTATAAAATCTAAAAATCACCAGTTAAATAAAATAATAATAATAGAATATTTAAAATTTCTGGGAAGGGGAGCTACAATAAGAGTTCTATTCCTTCTTTCGGCTACATTCTGTTAGGGCGTTCCAGGTGCAGTCAATCGGGATATAATACCATCCTCTGATAAATAATCCCTAAACTCTCCAAAGAGGTACTCGCCACCACGATCTGATCGTAATGACTTGATACATTTTTCATGACGTTTCTCCGTTTCAGCCTTGTACTATTTGAATTTCTCAAAGCACTCAGACTTACGGCGCATCAAATAAATGTATCCATACCTTAAATAATCGTCAATGAATGTGACAAAATATTCAAAGTCACCTCTAGCTTGGATAATCACGGGTCCACACAAATCAGAGTGAACCAATTCCAACACATCTTTGGCCCAATACCCCTTTGTCGTAAAAGGCCTTTTGGTCATTTTACCTTCCAAGCAGGATTCACAGACTGGTAGTGCCTCCACTTCTAATGAACTCAAAGGTTCATCTTCAACTAGTCTTTGAATCCTTTTTAGGTTAATATGCCCCAATCGCAAGTGCCAAAGATATGTTTGGTTCATATAAGACGGTTCATTTCTCTTATTTAAGTTAGATGATATATTATTCATTTCCATAAGTTGCATTATGGACGAAATAGGATTAATGACATACAGATTATCAACTAATGCACCAGAACAAATAAAATGTTTATTCTTTCTAATAACAATATTGTCATCAAAATAAACTGAATATCCATCCCTAACTAACATAGAAAAAGAAATTAAATTCCTTCTAAGTGAAGGTGCATAAAGACAATCTCTCAATGTCAAAGACTTATTTCTACCAAAAGATAAAGTAACATCTCCCAATGCAACGACCGCTACTTTTGTAGCGTCATCCATGAACAAGCATATATCTCTATCACTGAGTCGCCTGTTTTCCTGGAACCCCTGCAATATATGTAGACATGGTTAGCGGCTCATGTATCTACACACCAGGTGTCGGTAGATAACACCGCTAAATATGTTTCAACTACTAGTAAATGAGATATACCTTCTTTGTTCCCTTGTTTGAGAAGTGGACAATCAGTCTTCCAATGTCCTGACCCTTTGCACTTGAAACATTTGTCTTTCGGCTTTTTTACAACGCCTTGAGGTCACATGCCCTTCTTTGCTGAGTTTGGCTGTTTCTGAATGTTATTCTTCTTCTTACCGCCTTTTGGCTTAGAAGTAGAAGCCTTTTCAGAAATAAAAATATGACCACTCTGCCTAAAAAGAGATTCAGCATCCTGTAGCTCTTTTGCAAGTTCTTCGAAACTATACAACCTTTTGCTCATGTTGTAATTAAGGCAAAAATTGTCAAAACTTTTAGGCAAAGTCCCGAGAATGATATCGACCTGGGATTCCCCATCGATTTTAGCTCCAAGGATCTCCATCTCATTCAGATGACCTATCATCTTGAGAACATGATCCCTTACTGGTGTACCATCAGCCATTTTCGTATTCATCAAACACTTTATAGCAAACTGCCTAGCTGCTCTACTCTGATGTCTGAAGAGTTCCTTGAGGTTATTGTCACGACCCGCACCCTAGAGTTAGGGCACGAGAACGCAACAACGCCCAGCCTACGCCGCAGTGTCGACGGTAGAACGCTGTCCTAGGTCTCAATGCATCTAACAGTATAAGACTAAACAGTTTATACTCCCCGAATGGGGGTGACATAGCAGATACAGACTCAATCACATCTAAGGTAGAGCATAATAAGGATAGATAAAACATGAAATCCAAAAGAGATATAGGAGATAGAAGTCTAAGTGTCTAAGATACATGAACCCAGAAATATATCTCAAAACTCAAATAAAGATACAGTAATCCACAAAGTAAAATACAACTTCAGACAAAATGAAATAACTACCTAAACAACCTCTAATGTGTCTCCTCTAGGCTAGCAGGCACCTCCAGGCTATCTGTAAAATTTATCAACAGGTCCAGTCAGGACTGGAGCGAGTACAGTACATCTCAACAATTCATAGCAGGTTAGAAAATATGAACATGCAGTAAAGTAAGATACAAGTACTGAAAGAAGTGCAGTATAAAAATAGAGAGAGAACTGTAATAGAAATATCTACTATACATAGAGAACTAGCAGTGACTAGTGAGTCAGAGTACAACATGAACATGTAAATGGCCTGGGATGATTCAATGAAGACACTACGGAATGATTCAATGAAGATACTACTGGTGTATTATTCACATGTCCACTTCTACTCTCCCGTACCCCCAATCAATACACAAGGATCCAGCCAGGTTATGTTATATGATTCCTTGCAAGGCCCGCGAAGGGTGATACATGGATGTCCCATGAATAGGGAGTCTGGGGATTACCCAACTGTGTAAGATTCAAGAGACTCTGTGATCATGAGGGTACATGTCACAAGTGATCAAGTGAACCAAGAAGCATAGTGATATGCCATGTAAGTGAAACGCACAGAACACGTAGTACCCGATGCTCCCTAAGGATAACATCTCAAGAAAGGATCCATATAGTACCAATCCGTGTGACCATCGTGACAGTACAAGTAAAGTAATCTACTGCAGGAAATAATTCTAAGCAGGATATGAAATGATCAGAGAATGTACTCGCCTCGATAACCTGAACAGCTAATAAGTATAGGAGGTCCCACTGAAGCCACAGAGTCCTATTTAAAGCAATACAGGTTACAAGGTGTTCAAGTTAAAATAAATGAATCCCTACCAGCAATCTATATTATTCTAGATTCTTCTAAGTCAAATTAACTCTAGGTCAACTCCGGTCAATATTTAGTCAAACTAGGTCAAGTGTTGACTTACAGTTGACTTTGGGTCAACTGGTCAACTCTGGTCAAACAGGGTCAATTCTAGTCTAATATAAAGTGTACTTCGTTATTTGTACGTCGAAACTTACGGCACGCAAATCGAGATAAGAAGATTATCGGTAAGGTTGATAATCTTATTATAGTGATCCACGTACCCAACTTGTCAATTTTAGCGATATGAGATCACTGGAATTGACTGATCTCAGTTTCGTTGCACTAATCCCGAAATACGAACATTATGTGAATTCATTATTAACTAATTATAAAAAGGTTAAACTCAGAAAAATTATCAACAAAAATTGTCGGACGATGAAATGAACATCGCCAACGTGTCCAGAATGGTCAAATTAGCTAGGATAGCCTACCCAACGGTCCAATTTGGACACAAGGGCAAAAAGGTAATTTTGGGTCAACACGGTGTCCGTGACGGAGCCGTTTTGCACCAAAAAATATGCAAGAAAATAAGTCTATAAAATATAACAAATTATATGTCCACGAAACCAGAATGTCGATACGAACCTAACGGTATCTCCAGAATTGGATTCCGTTGACCCGATCTCATTTTGGCCCGTTGACCATAACTTGGAATTCCGATTTGCACGGAAATGCGTGCCGGAGCCAAAGTTCTCAAACTCAGCAAATTACCTGTCAACGAGTCCAGAATGATGATACGAACTCAACGGTATCTCCGGAATTGGATTCCGACGAGCCGAACTCAAAATGACCCGTTGACCCGGATATTGGTATCCGACTTGCACCGAAATACGTGCCAGACCCAATGTCCACCAAAACCTAGCAAATTATATGTCAACGAGTCCAGAATGACGATACGAACTCATCGGTATATTCGGAATTGGATTTCGATGAGCCGGCGTCAAAAAGTCTCGTTGACCCAGAATGTAGGACCCCGCTTTGTACCGAAATACGTGCCCAGGCCCACGTTCTCCAAATCTAACAAATTTTATATGTAAACATGCCAGAACGACGCCACAAGTCTAATGGTGGTGTCAGAAATGAAATCTGGAGTCCCGTGTTCAAAAATGGAATTTTACAAGTTGGAAATTACGAATTCGGACGACCAACTTTGGCGTCGAATTCAACCAATCAAACAAGCTCACAATGAAACGAAACTGGAGGGGTAGTAAGAGGGTTATACCAGCTTTGCACCGGAACTGGTAGCACGCCAAACGGAGCTACGGTGGAGGAGATACAAGCTGACGAAGTTGGCCCCACGAAACTGTGCAAATTTAATACAATTTAAATGGTCAACTTGGTGGCCGGTTTTCATGTATCAAACGATAAAATTAACGGACGAAAATTGACATGAGCGAAGGTGGATATACCGAGATTGCGACGGAGCAAAGAAATTGCCGATCCAACGGTCGGATCTCCAGAAAAATGTGCACGAAGTTGCTGCGACGGGGCGCAATTTCAGCGTCGTTTCCGAGCTCGTCACGACGGGACGTCGTGCAAAACGCATGAATCGCCTCGACGGCGCGTCCCGGAGGACGGTGGCCGTCAGGGGAAGGTACGCTGGAGTTCGTGCGCCCACGGGGGGCACGGCCACGGCGGCGTGGCCGGCGGTGGCGCGGCCAACACACCAAATGCGCGCGCGCCAAGTGCGCTGTGCGCGCCTGTGCACCCTGCGACGGCGCGCCGCGCTCGGCCAGCGAGGGCGCGGAGGATGGCGACGGCCAGGCGCCGGCGGCTGCATGGGCGGAGCTGGAGGAGGTGGCTTAGGGTGGTGGCCATGGCGGTTTGAGGTGGTAGCTCGGTTTAAGTGGTGGTGGTGGCTCGGCCACGCCGAGCTTGGCCACGGCGGAGGCCGGCCAGGGGTGGCTCGGGGAGAAGCACTGGTGGTTCGGCCACGAGGGTTCGGGAATGGTTGTGGTGGTGGTGGCTAACATGGTGATGGAGGTGGTGGCCAGCTTGGAGAAGAAGGAGGAGGAGGAGATGAAACTGTGGGGCCGACGGCGATGGCCGGAGCCGCGGCCAAGGAGGTCGGCCATGGGGGAATGGTGGTCGGGCCATGGGAGAGAGGGAGGTCGGGTGCTGTGGAGTTGGTGTTTTGAAGTTGAAGTAATACAAAGGAGAGAGAGAGATGAATCATTAATGAGGGAGAGAGAGAGAAAGAGATAAGGTGTAGAGAGTGAGAGAAAAAGTTGTCCACCTAGAAATTAGGGCCGGCCACAATAGGTTGGTTGTAGGAAAATTTTGATGGGGAAATCAATGGTAAGGATTAATTAGGGAATCCAAGGGCTAGAATTAAAGTAGGAAATATTAGGTTATTCCTATAGGATTAATTCAAGGAAAATTCCAATAAATGATAAAAAAATGGTAGAATGAGTACTAATATTTTTTTGGGCAAGAAAATACGAGGGTATCATGATGGAGAAAATTATGGAGCTGGACTGGACTCGGTGGAGCCGAATTGGATCAAAACTGGACATTGTGCGAAAATCGAATTAAAATTAGACGTTGATGATCATGAGCGAATAAGTAGCACATGTGGATTCCAATAAATGGGACACAAGTGACGGACGGATAGTAGACTCAAAGTGGGCCATGTCCATAATTGGGACGGACAAGTTTTGGTCGACAGGGGACCCACAAATTAAGTTGGAAAATGAATGTGACGCCGTGGAGTAAAATAAAATCGGGTCACGTGTCTGGAAAGTTGTGCGAATCAAATGGAGCACAAAATGACGTGTCTGAGTGGGACACGAAGGTCATGGGTGACGAGCGTCTCGAGTAGATCATCAATGAGGAGTTGGTTTCAAGAAACTGACTGGTCTTGCGCTCCCAAATTAAAAGTCATGGTAACGCGCTGAGAATGATCAAGGAAAAGAGTGGGAAAATAAATAATAATCAAATGGTCTAAATCGACCCGAAGTTCAGCGAAGCAAAAGGAGCACAAGGGAACAAGTTTGGATGGGACACTATATACCGTCATGAAGGTAATCGTGTCCACTCCAAAACTCATGAAGAAGATTTCCAGAGTTGAACATCCCTGATACTCCAAATATCAATGGCATGAAAAAGTACACTTACAGATAGATAAATAAAATAAAATATTTATCAAAACCAAATAATCAGAAAAACAAAATAAAAATGAAAAAATTTCAACCCGAAATTCAGGGTGCTCACATCCTACCCACCTTATAAAAATTTCGTCCTCGAAATTAAAATGTCCATACTCCCTCTAGGTCAAACCTCCACAATAAAAGTCCCAGAACTTAAATAAAACATACCATCAAATAAAAGAACGGCATACAGGGTCATGGCATACGGTGGTAGTGAAAGTCTCATCTAGGTATACTAGTCATGCTAGCTGAATCGGTCATAGGGTATCAAACACACAAGCAAATCAAGGGTGCTAAACGAGAAAAGATGCAGAAATATCAAATCATCAAAACTGTAAGACAGTCTACCATCCCATGTGAAAACTGGTACTCATAAAAAAATAAAGAAAGGTAACCACCAATCATCTAAAAGGGTACAGAAAATTAAATTGAAAATTAAGGAATTGAAAATCACTTGCATTGGAATCCAATCACATTAAATAATATAGAGAGCATTAGAGAGGGAAAAACTAGCATCATGTGTATGGGGATATGTGAAATATATATGAAGAGTATAGAAGGATTTGGGTTCCAAAACAACAGCTATCAAGTTACACTAATCATGGCATTTTGGTTAAACAATCTACAATACGCAACCTATTTAATCATAACATGCATGGCTAACCATATATATATATATATATATATATATATATATATATATATATATATATATATATATATATATATATATATATATATATATATATATATATATATAATAGAGACTTAGTCATGTATCTATATACGTTATAACATATATGCATAAACTCTATAGATATCCTGATAGATATATAATCCTAACATAGAGGGGAAGGGTAAGGTTAAATGACAGTATATAATATGTTAGAGTGTGTGTGGGTGTGTCCTTGTACAGGGTTATAGCTTAGTATTGAAAGGTTAAATCCAGTTTTAGTTCAACATTTACATATAAAATCTGAAAACAAGCTAACATTTAAACCATGGAAAATATGAACATAATGCGGTCTCAGATTTTAGGGTTTGAAACATCACAACCAATCTCAATGGTCCTAGTACATCCTAACATGATAGAAATGAAACCCTAACATATTATCCATACATTTACCTACGCATACAGTTTAATATTACATGTTAAATCCGAAATTTAACTAAACATGGAAATCAATGTAAAAATGTTAACATGTAACTAGTTTTCAGAATTTTGGAGAACTTGAACATTAAAACCCAACTCAATGTTTATCACAAACTAGCATGTAAGAATATGAAGCTTAAATTTATATCCTACTTCTCACAAGGTATATAGCTCAAATGTTCCATTTAAGAAAATAAAACAGCAATTTGAACTAAACATTTCGAAACTCAGCATTAAGGTTAATATGTACACAGTCTTAAATTTGACAAATTTAAACACAAATTTTCAACCAAAATTCTTTTGAATTGAAATCCTACGTATAACATACATGTGCAGTTATGTAGACAAAACTAATAACATAAAATTTATATTTAACTTACGAATTTAAACATGGAAAAACAGAGAACCAGAAATATTAAGGTTTTGACAATCTAACATCAACGACATATTAATATGTATCTAGATATATGAGAAATCAAGTGTAGCATGCATACGTGTTAGGCAAAGTGTCTGCTATATATATTCATATACATATTCTCATGTCCCAATAAAATTAATTCTACGTTAAGACTAACATTTAGACTCCTACCAAGATTGCAAGCAGGTGATTGACAAAATCAAGACAGTTTTATCATCATTATTATTTAATACAAGAATAATAGCAAAAAAGAAATAACGATAAAATTGGTTCTGCTTATATGTTTAAAGAAGGAACGATTTTGAAATCCAGAGCTAAAATATCAAATCCAACATGAGGCCCTTAGCAAAATCATCGATTCATTGTATTATGAAAACTCATAGCAAGAAGTTACACAAAGGTTTATGAAAACAACTAAACATACTCTTAAGTTAAATGACAAGAAACTAGGCAAAACAACAAATAATAATTTTTTTTTTTGACTGACTGAGAAAAGTAGAGAAAACATGTTCAAAATATTTTAAGTACAATCTGATAATCATATGCGTCTATCCAAAATTATGGTACTCTAAATCCTCGTCATACTAGTAAGCAAGGCTACGATAATCACAGAGCCCTTGACTTATGCACATATTTCTAAAATCATGGTATTTAACATTTTCGCGGTGCCGCATGCTTGGCTGCGAAAACCTTAAATTCCCATACCCGAGAAATATATCCAGAGTCAGACTATATGTCCTCACCATGCTGGCTAATGTGACTATAAAAGACTAGATTTCATAACAAAGACGACCTAGCCCATATAATTTCATCTTGCCAAAAATTAAATTAATCAATAATGAATGCTCAAAATCAAATCAAATTTATTAACGAACATCAAAATTCAAAATGAACAAAATCCATCAAAATACAAACTCGAATGCAACAGCTATCATCAAAATTCAAAATTCGAAAATCTTCCATCAAAATAAATACAAACTCAAATTCAACAATAATCCATAAAAATCAAATTTAACAACAAAAGTAAAATAAATTAAATCAAGGGGAAAAGAGAGTTTTTAAATCGAAGTTAAATAAGATTCTCCAGGGTCGTCCCGAAAATCTCTCAAGGGTTCCTAACTGTGATTGAGTATCTTCAAAATATATCCTATTCCTAGTGCAGGCTGTAGTGGTACTCTAGTTCGAATACCACTACACTTTAGTCTAGACCTGCATGGGCCACCACTAAAAACGTGTCACGACCCGCACCCTAGAGTTAGGGCACGAGAACGCAACAACGCCCAGCCTACGCCGCAGTGTCGGCGGTAGAACGCTGTCCTAGGTCTCAATGCATCTAACAGTATAAGACTAAACAGTTTATACTCCCCGAATGGGGGTGACATAGCAGATACAGACTCAATCACATCTAAGGTAGAGCATAATAAGGATAGATAAAACATAAAATCCAAAAGAGATACAGGAGATAGAAGTCTAAGTGTCTAAGATACATGAACCCAGAAATACATCTCAATACTCAAATAAAGATACAGTAATCCACAAAGTAAAATACAACTTCAGACAAAATAAAATAACTACCTAAACAACCTCTAATGTGTCTCCTCTAGGCTAGCAGGCACCTCCAGGCTATCTGTAAAATTTATCAACAGGTCCAGTCAGGACTGGAGCGAGTACAGTACATCTCAACAATTCATAGCAGGTTAGAAAATATGAACATACAGTAAAGTAAGATACAAGTACTGAAAGAAGTGCAGTATAAAAACAGAGAGAGAACTGTAATAGAAATATCTACTATACATAGAGAACTAGCAGTGACTAGTGAGTCAGAGTACAACATGAACATGTAAATGGCCTGGGATGATTCAATGAAGACACTACGGAATGATTCAATGAAGATACTACTGGTGTATTATTCACATGTCCACTTCTACTCCCCCGTACCCCCAATCAATACACAAGGATCCAGCCAGGTTATGTTATATGATTCCATGCAAGGCCCGCGAAGGGTGATACATGGATGTCCCATAAATGGGGAGTCTGGGGGTTACCCAACTGTGTAAGATTCAAGAGACTCTGTGATCATGAGGGTACATGTCACAAGTAATCAAGTGAACCAAGAAGCATAGTGATACGCCATGTAAGTGAAACGCACAGAACACGTAGTACCCGATGCTCCCTAAGGATAATATCTCAAGAAAGGATCCATATAGTACCAATCCGTATGACCATCGTTACAGTACAAGTAAAGTAATCTACTGCAGGAAATAATTCTAAGCATGATATGAAATGATCAGAGAATGTACTCGCCTCGATAACCTGAACAGCTGATAAGTATAGGAGGTCCCACTGAAGCCACAGAGTCCTATTTAAACCAACACAGGTTACAAGGTGTTCAAGTTAAAATAAATGAATCCCTACCAGCAATCTATATTATTATAGATTCTTCTAAGTCAAATTAACTCTAGGTCAACTCCGGTCAATACTTAGTCAAACTAGGTCAAGTGTTGACTTACAGTTGACTTTGGGTCAACTGGTCAACTCTGGTCAAACAGGGTCAATTCTAGTCTAATATAAAGTGTACTTCGTTATTTGTACGTCGAAACTTACGGCACGCAAATTGAGATAAGAAGATTATCGGTAAGGTTGATAATCTTATTATAGTGATCCACGTACCCAACTTGTCAATTTCAGCGATATGAGATCACTGGAATTGACTGATCTCAGTTTCGTTGTACTAATCCCGAAATACGAACATTATGTGAATTCATTATTAACTAATTATAAAAAGGTTAAACTCAGAGAAATTATCAACAAACATTGTCGGACGAAGAAATAAACATCGCCAATGTGTCCAGAATGGTCAAATTAGCTAGGATAGCCTACCCAACGGTCCAATTAGGACACAAGGGCAAAAAGGTAATTTCGGGTCAAAACGGTGTCCGTGTCGGAGCCGTTTTGCACCAAAAAATGTGCAAGAAAACAAGTCTATAAAATATAACAAATTATATGTCCATGAAACTAGAATGTAGATACGAACCCAACGGTATCTCCAGAATTGGATTCCGTTGACCCGATCTCATTTTGGCCCGTTGACCAGAACTTGGAATTCCGGTTTGCACGGAAATGCGTGCTGGAGCCAAAGTTCTCAAACTCAGAAAACTACCTGTCAACGAGTCCAGAATGATGATACGAACTCAACGGTATCTTCGAAATTGGATTCCGACGAGCCGAACTCAAAATGACTCGTTGACCCGGATATTGGTATCCGACTTGCACCGAAATGCGTGCCGGACCCAATGTCCACCAAAACCTAGCAAATTATATGTCAACGAGTCCAGAATGACGATACGAACTCATCGGTATATCCGAAATTGGATTCCGATGAGCCGGCGTCAAAAAGTCCTGTTGACCCAGAATGTGGGACCCGCTTTGTACCGAAATGCGTGCCCGGGCCCACGTTCTCCAAATCTAACAAATTTTATATGAAAACATGCCAGAACGACGCCACAAGTCTAATGGTGGTGTCAGAAATGAAATCTGGAGTCCCATGTTCAAAAATACAATTTTACAAGTTGGAAATTACGAATTCGGACGACCAACTTTGGCGTCGAATTCAACCGATCAAACAAGCTCACAATGAAACGAAACTGGAGGGGTAGTAAGAGGGTTATACCAGATCTGCACCGGAACTGGTAGCACGCCAAATGGAGCTGCGGTGGAGGAGATACAAGCTGACGAAGTTGGCCCCACGAAACAGTCCAAATTTAATACATTTTAAACGGTCAACTTGGTGGCCGATTTTCATATATCAAACGATAAAATTAACGGACGAAAATTGACATGAGCGAATGTGGATATACCGAGATTGCGACGGTGCAAAGAAATCGCCGATCCAACGGTCGGATCTCCGGGAAAAGGTGCACGAAGTTGCTGTGACGGGGCACAATTTCAGCGTCGTTTCCGAGCTCGTCACGACGGGACTTCGTGCAAAACGCACGAATCGCCTCGACGGCGCCTCCCGGAGGACGGTGGCCGTCAGGGGAAGGTATGCCAGAGTTCGTGCGCCCACGGAGGGCACGGCCACGGCGGCGTGGCCGGCGGTGGCACGGCCAACACGCCAAACGCGTGCGCGCCAAGTGCGCTGTGCGCGCCTGTGCACGCTGCGACGGCGCGCCGCGCTCGGCCAGCGAGGGCGCGGAGGATGGTGACGGCCAGGCGCCGGCGGCTGCATGGGCGGAGCTGGAGGAGGTGGCTTAGGGTGGTGGCCATGGCGGTTTGAGGTGGTTGCTCGGTTTAAGTGGTGGTGGTGGCTCGGCCACGCCAAGCTTGGCCACGGCGGAGGCCGGCCAGAGGTGGCTCGGAGAGAAGCACTGGTGGTTCGGCCACGAGGGTTCGGGAATGGTTGTGGTGGTGGTGGCTAACATGGTGATGGAGGTGGTGGCCAGCTTGGAGAAGAAGGAGGAGGAGGAAGAGATGAAACTGTGGGGCCGACGGCGATGGCCGGAGCCGCGGCCAAGGAGGTCGGCCATGGAGGAATGGTGGTCGGGCCATGGGAGAGAGGGAGGTCGGGTGCTGTGGAGTTGGTGTTTTGAAGTTGAAGTAATACAAAGGAGAGAGAGATGAATCATTAATGAGGGAGAGAGTGAAAGAGATAAGGTGTAGTGAGTGAGAGAAAAAGTTGCCCACCTAGAAATTAGGGCCGGCCACAATAGGTTGGCTGTAGGAAAATTTTGATGGGGAAATCAATGGTAAGGATTAATTAGGGAATCCAAGGTCTAGAATTAAAATAGGAAATATTAGGTTATTCCTATAGGATTAATTCAAGGAAAATTCCAATAAATGATTAAAAAAAATGGTAGAATGAGTACTAATATTTTTTTGGGGGCAAGAAAATACGAGGGTGTCATGATGGAGAAAATCATGGAGCTGGACTGGACTCGGTGGAGCCGAATTGGATCAAAACTGGACATTGTGCGAAAATCGAATTAAAAGTAGACGTTGATGATCATGAGCGAATAAGTAGCACATGGGGATTCCAATAAATGGGACACAAGTGGCGGACGGATAGTAGACTCAAAGTGGGCCATGTCCATAATTGGGGCGGACAGGTTTTGGTCGACAGGGGACCCACAAATTAAGTTGGAAAATGAATGTGACGCCGTGGAGTGAAATAAAATTGGGTCACGTGTCAGAAAAGTTGTGCGAATCAAATGGAGCACAAAATGACGTGTCTGAGTGGGACACGAAGGTCATGGGTGACGAGCGTCTCGAGTAGATCATCAATGAGGAGTTGGTTTCAAGAAACTGACTGGTCTTGCGCTCCCAAATTAAAAGTCGTGGTAACGCGCTGAGAATGATCAAGGAAAAGAGTGGGAAAATAAATAATAATCAAATGGTCTAAATCGACCCGAAGTTCAGTGAAGCAAAAAGAGCACAAGGGAACAAGTTTGGATGGGACACTATATACCGTCATGAAGGTAATCGTGTCCACTCCAAAACTCATGAAGAAGATTTCCAGAGTTGAACATCCCTGATACTCCAAATATCAATGGCATGAAAAAGTACACTTACAGATAGATAAATAAAATGAAATATTTATCAAAACCAAATAATCAGAAAAACAAAATAAAAATAAAAAAATTTCAACCCAAAATTCAGGGTGCTCACAGTTATACATCATGTCATAAGCTGTGGCCATGGCCTGATGCTAATGTTGCAGTACATTTGACATAGATGCCAGAATGTAACATCGTGCCATCTTATCTGCCTTTTTTTACTTCTTATAGACTTCTTTGACCTCTTCATCAGAGTTAGCATCAGGCTTAGGTGGGCATTCCTCAACAAGTACATATTTATACTCCTCAGCAGTCTGGACAATGTCCAAATTACGTTTCTAATTAATATAATTAGGTCTAGTAAGCTTGTTTTCTTTAAGAATCACCATAAGTGGACTGAAAGAACCCATTTTTGAAATCGTGAGAATCACATAAATAAAAATTATGTAAGACAAAAAACATTTTGAATTAATTAAATATTAATTCCCTCAAAACAATAATAAGAAATTCACCAACACCTTGAACATCATCAATTTAGCATGCCACGATAGTGTGGACGTATACAAATTCAACTTTGTTCAAGTAGGTACTTCCTATTAATTTTACTATCATGTCAACATAACTTTATGACAAATAAAATTAATCTGTTGGTTTTGCTCTGGTCATACAAATAATAGCAGTGACTCCGATGGGGAGGATACCATTATTTGTATCTAATTGTATACCTTTAATTAATATTAAGTACATTACCTTGTAATGAGTTCCTTCAGATGGAGAAGTGTACACATACAAGGTAACTTTCTACAATTATTCCTAAGGAAGTTTGTACTAGTGATCCATAATTATACTCATCCGATATGGAGGAAAGTGTCACGACCCACACCCACTGTGAGGGTACGAGTACGTAACAGCGCCCAGCCTATGCCGTAGTGTCGGCGGTAGAACGCTGTCCTAGGTTACTATCTAATCAACAACTCACGCAATTATATAATGTACTTGTCAAATCTCAACTCCGAACGGAGGACAAGTATAGATATAATGAAATCTCAATCACAATCTAAGCACGAAAAGATAACACAGAAGTTTATAACTAAAGACAAAACAACAACAATTATAAACTACTAAATAATAATATCTCAAACAAACTCAAATACAAACTCGTATCTCAATTTATTACAATTCAAGTTCTAAAACATGAAAACTAAAACAGTCTACTAGCTAGTCTCCCGATCACTCCTGAGTGTCGGGATCAAAGGTAGCTATCCCTCGTCAGGTCCATAATGAGTAGGGCAAGTATTCTCAGGACAATCATCTGTAAAATTTCAACAGGTCTAGTCAAGACAGGAACGAGCACAATCTCATCTAAAAAACCCAAGTAAATGACAGAGAACTATAAAGCAGTTATAGACAGTTGTATTGATGAACATGGCAGTTTATATTCAGGTGATAGTAAGAAAGACAGATAAAGTGCAAGAAAAGTAAGTAACTAAACAAGAGAAGAATCATGGCAATAAAGACTGTAAAATAAAGTCTAGCTGAACTAGAGTAACATGATGAGTCCAGACAGTACAATATAAGTCGAGTGTAATCCCAATGTGAGTCTAATACAAGATGAGTCAAATATAATTCTAATCATTGTTCTAATAAGGTGATTCGAATAAGGTGGTACGAATAATGATTCACATGTTGTTCTAACAATGATTCGAATAAATTCTCCAAGTGTGTTTTAAAATACTGAGATAGACATGTAAACGGCTAAGGGTAATACGGCACACCGTACACCTGGCCAAGTATGGGATGGCTATCGTTCGAATATCATTCACAGAGGGATGGTTTGAATAGTAGGAATGTTCACATGTCTAATCAGTATTTCTCCGTCCATTCTAATACAAGTGAATCCATAATCCGACACATCAATCGAATACAAGTCCAACCAGCACATGAAGATGCGAATAGGTGGTTCGAATAGTTCGAATGGTGATTCGAATAATAGAGGCAAGACGAGTAAAGTATGTGTGTCGTATACATGAATTCAGAAATATCTATACGTATTGTAACAGAGAATCGCATACAACTAACTAGAACTGAAATACAGTAATTGACAAGTAAATGGGAGAACTATCAGAGAATGTACTCGCCTGATACTCTGAAAAGAGTAGTATAATATCAGACGTCTGCAACAGAGTCACAATGTCCTAAACAGAAGAATACAGGTTATAATATGTTTAAATAAGACAAATGAAGTTTATGATGCAATCTACGTGATTTCTAGGCCAATCTAGGTCAAAGTCAACTCTAAGTCAACCTGGTCAACTGTCTAGGTCAAACTAGGTCTAAGTCAAACTTGGGTCAACCATGATCAACACTTAGTCAAACTAGGTCAAACTAGTCTATCCTAGTTAAATAGTCCACTATTGGTCAAACTTGGTCGATTATCCACATTAGTCTCCACTAGCCTTGTTTAAGGTTTTGGGCCAATAGGCTAGGTAGAGGGTATCTAGGTTAGCATAATGCTATCAACTAAACTCAAACATATACCATTTCACTTATAACATAACCACTTCTAATGTATCACAAAATCTATCTCTATATAAATCTATCAAACAACATACACATATACCCTCATAGTATTATGCATGCCTACATGAATGTGGTCACAGGAAACCCCTCTACTTATTAAATCTGTTACAACTCACACACATCTATCCTTAAAGAGACACACATTATTATTATTACATGTATTAATTTCCTATACATTATATACAACTTGTATTCATATACCTATGAGGATTGTATAATACAATCTATATCAACCACACACTCAACTCCAACATTCACTCCATGTCTTATACCCTTGGTACTTGGCCACCTCCACATGCCTAACCCAAATCTAACATCCCACTGTTTAAAAATCCTATAAACTGAATACCAACATCTCTCTTTCCTAAATGAACCCTCACCCACTAGCACACATGTGGACATAGGCAAATGCCAAAACCATACTGTCCTCACACTATCTACCCTTGTGTCTACCTTAACTGAAAATTCAGGGGTATATGTATCAACTACAATTATGCATTCGAATCCAAGACTGAACTCAACCCACACATTGTATCAAGTGTGGCACCAAGCCCACCTGGCTATGCAAGGCCAGGCCACACTTGGTCTGGCAGCCTCTAAGCCACTGCAATGCAAGGCCAAGGGTGCCCCTACTGCTAATGCAGGTGCTGCTCCTAATCTAGCTACTGCTCTGCAAGCCGAGGCATGGCAGTTTAGCCTGCTGCTTGCTAAGGCTTACTGCTGCTTGCCAAGCAGGCAATGCAATCCACCATAGCACATGCCACATGCAACTAATTGACCCAAATCAATCCACATGACTGATACTAACTAAAAATCTAACATTTGCTCTATCCTCACATCATACCCAAATCCTATATCCTAACTCTAACCAAAACCCAATAGGATACTCACTCCTGGACTCCCTGTCCCTCTGGTGTATACTAGCCTGACACCCCTACCCATACATTAACATAACTGATACACATAGGTGCCAATACTGATACCATGTAAATCAAGGGACTGAACCATGATTTCATCAATACAAATTAGCATGTATCAGTCCTAGCAGTAACATATTAGCTCAACCCAATCATCAAACCTATTTACAACATCAAAACCAAGGGATAACTGAGAATAATATCACATCTATGTTCGAATTCAAACATCAAAACAGTGAATGAATGTGTGACAGTTTTCCAATAGATATGAAAAATGCGAATGAGTGTGTGTGACATGGTATGGAACCATGAAAAATAGTAAATGGAATGTGTACATAGGGAAAATGAATTAGTGATGTGTGTGGGACTAAAATCAGTACAAACTATTGATATTTCAATAGGTTTTCAGTGATCATTCAGTGAATAAGTGCCTATGTGTAGGAATCAGTAATGTGTGTATGTAAATACATGTGACAGGAAATTCTCATAGCCGTGTGTGTGTGTATAGGAACTAACTGTGTGTGTACAACAGTTCACAGGAATTTCAGTGATTAGAGTTTAGTGAATGGGAGCACCAATCCCAGGCTATAGTTCTAGGGAACAATGGCAGTTTATATTCCAGTCCAATCCAAACCAACCCAATCAAAATCCATTCACCTAGATGTCATCAACTAATCAGTGAACTAACAAATGTAAATGAATCTAACATTGTCAATTTAACCATTAAAAATAAGATTTAAAATAAAATTCAAATTCCAGAAATCACAAACTGAACATGTATCGGAGTTTTTTTTTTGAGCTCGATATCCAAAGGCCAATTTCAAATCAAAAACCTAATTCAAGGTGTGTCAAGAGTGTATAGGCATGGGGACATGTCACACGTGTCTAATGGGACATCCATGAGTCCAAAAATTAGGATACGAGGTGTCCAAAATCCCAAAATCAAAAATGACAGGAAACAGAAATCTCAGTCCTCGTGCACGCGTGTCGAGTCATTGTGGACTCGACACAGAGCTCGGGGTGGGTCAAGCTCGTGCATATGGGTTCGCCCATAGTAGGGCTAGGTGTCTAACACCCTTCACCGTGTCGGCGTGTCGCCGTGTCGAAGTTAAACGAGCATATCAGCGCGCATTTCAAACCGTGTGACGTGTAGTGTCCATTCGATGCGAGTGGGATTTCTCCTAATCCGCTCGATGAAATGGCCTAAAATTTTGTGTGTGTTGTGTCAGTCATGTGTCCTAGGTGTGTCCAAAGTTTTGTGTCAAGACGTGCAGTGTCGTGTCCACTACAGTGCCCGAGCAGTAGGGCACTGTGTACGGTTCAGTCCCCGCGTGTTCGTGTCCCCGTGTGGACACCACACGACACCAAAATAAGGAAATAATATCACAAATCACTAAGCAAGCCCTAGAGCTAGGATTCCATTCAAAAACATTTCAAAAATCAGAACAAAATGTTGGTTGAGGCATTTCGTCGAACACCTACATATACACTACGATACGTGTCCGATACGGACACCAAACGGACACAAAATTGACCCAAACTTCAGGGACAGCTAGGGGACTCCTAGAACTAGCCCTAAAGGCAAAGAAAATGAAATATTAATGCAATTTAAAGGGTTTTACCTATATGTGCAATTAGCAAGAAAAAGTCCCAAAATGAAGTGTTACTCCTTGCTAGCTTGGATCCCTAAATTGCTCAAAATCTGGGATTCTCTCCACCAACAGTAAATAAATAATGATTAGGTCCTAATGCAAAAGACTAGAGTTAAAAAGGAGTTAAAATAAAAAAGTTATGGAATGGCTATTTACCTCTTCTTCAAAACTTGAAAAAAAAAGAGGCAAGAACATGGAAGAGGCATTAAATAGTGGTGGGAAACCCTAGGTTGGCTGCCATGGGTGGGTTTGTTGGGGTTTGGGCTTAAGTCATGGGCCTATGGCTTAATTACAAGTCATGAATTAATTCTAAGTCATAGGTCATGTACCCAATTTCTAGTCTTCCTATTTAAAACCTTGATTTCTAAATGACTAACCTAAATGGACTTAAATTAGACTAGGGTTTCATCATGCTAACCTAGTCACCATGGTCAGGGTTAGCTTCTAGGCTAGTCTACAAGGTCTCAACTAGTCAAAGTCAAAATCACAAGCCATGACTTAAAAAATAGTTTTAAATTGATCAAAAATCACCTAAAATCATAATGTGATATAAATACAAATAAATTATAATTACAAAATTTCAAAATTACCCTCATTTTAGAAACTGGGTGTTACAGAAAGTACTAAAGCCAACACGCAAGTATAATTACATCACCTACAAACCAGTAATGGAGACCATAGGATTTATGCTAAATAAATTTCCTCTCCTACTTAGTTATTTAACAATAAGGATTTTTCTACTAGTTGATATTATGTCTATATTGTTCATTATTAATATAGGCTTAGTTTTTCAAAAAAAACATCCATATAATAATAAACATGCATAATCAAAAAAAGCAAAATGATAACAAACAAGAGAAAAATATCCAACTATTATGGTCATCTTTCCTGCTCCGTCCTCAACCCTCGTGATTTTAATTACATCCAGAATAACAACAACATCCACGACATATCTATGGTTTAAAACAACACAAATAAAAACATACATTGGACAATAATAGTTGGATCTAAGATGCCTGCAAAACCGAGTTAGAACAGATCTACATCTACCGACTATTACACAGCGCAAGTTTTATTAGACAACATGGACGTATCAATCCATACGCAGATCCAAAGTGGCTCTGATACCAATTGATGGAACTGGGGATTCCCATGACCCTAGTTTTCGCCTATGAAGGGTTAGAACACGTTTATATCTGTAGATAATATAATATATCTGAGTGTTTGATACTCTATATTGTAGATAATATGGTGTGTGGTATCACATAGAAGATCATATTATCAGTTTCCTATGGAATATATAAATGGTTCACAACCTAGATAAACTTGGACAATCTATTGATACGCAGATCCAAAGTGGCTCTGATACCAATTGATGAAACTAGGATTCCCAGGACCCTAGTTTGGTTTGCGTATTGATTGATAGAAAGTTAAACAGATATAAATGTGTTCTAACCCTTCATAGGCGGAAACTAGGGTTCACAAATTATACTTGCAGCGGGAAGAAGACAACAGTTCCTAGTAATCTCAAGCAGTCATGACCCCAAGATCTTCTACACGTATTCCTTTCTCTGGTTGGATGTTGTGTGGGTGACGATCTCCCAACATTTTCTTCTTCTTGGCAGCCCCTTCTTTCTCTCCTTACGTGGATCACGAATTTAGAGAAAGCTTCTTATTTCTAATAATGATTTGGCCGCCAGAGAATAGAGGATATATATAAGGCTACGGCAGGGACATGAGGAGAAATTAGGGTTAGGTCTCCTAACAGATCTGGGTGTCATGTGTTCAGTCCAAACACACAACCCAGGCACATTAACAATAGCTCGGTCCACTAACGAGCTATTATTGTACTACCTTCCTAATCCCAAATTATGATTGTGGGCTCCTCCAATTATATGCTCGTTTGGCTTCCCATATTAAGATATCGAATGTCCTTGATCAGATTAAGTTACTGACAACTATATTGATCGATATCTTTTATCCTTAAGTAGTACTACTCAACTTTATTTGTCATGTCAGATATAATCCCCCTGTTGGGTTTACATGACAATCCTTATGAGCTCCTTAAGGGGACATCATCAACCCGACGTATTGGGACATAGATTCCTTTTATAATCAACAGTCCATCATACATACAATGTTATTACCCAATTCATAGAGATTGTTAACCCATAATGAATCTTACTCTTTTATGAGTCAAAGTAATGCACACTGCATATACATGTATGTTATTATATCCGGAATAACAGCACAAGCATCCATAATAACAAAGGTGTCCATTCTCTTATGTAGTCAGTACAAAGAGAATAACCTCAAGTGGTCATGTTCAATACACACAAAGTATACCCGTGTAAACCTATAGTCAAGATAGACTAATACCATATTACACTACAACCTTTCCAATAGATTGTCCTAGTCCATCTAGGTTGTGAACCATTTATATATTCCATAGGGAACTGATAATATGATCTTCTGTATGACACCACATACCATATTATCTACAATATAGAGTATCAGACACTTGTATCAACACTTATAACAAATACAATATGCAAACATTGTCCATATGATTCTCATTCAAAATTTAAAGAAATAAAGTTAATACAAAAGTGATACTTTTAGTATATAACCCTAACAGGGGGCTTTCGGGCCTTCGTGCACATTGTGTACAGTGGCTTGGTCCTGAATGAGCCTGAAAATTTTTAATGCTTCTACGTCGACCTCTTATAATTCACGTAAAATCTTAGCCTGTACAAAAAATCAACTAAAATCAATACTTGTTCGAATCGGACTTATGCTTTGCATCAATTCGATTTAATGGTTCTTCAAACCGACTCAATTCTTTCATTTTCGGGCCAAAGTAACTCTTGCATCGATTCGACTCGATACATTCTTTGGGTCAACATAATTCTTCGAGTCAATGACTCATCGTAATGTAGCGTACGAAACAGAACATTACACTCCCAAGGGTAAACCATAGGAACATTACCACCGTACTCGCTGCGGTGCAGGATACATAACTCCTTTTACTTCTCCGGTGTCTTTAAAAGAGGAAGTGAGATGCATTATCATTGTTCTGATTCTTCAACGTGGGATTCAGATCATAATAGTATGGAAGAGATATTTGGAGATGTTTTTTCAGCCTATATGGTATCAGTCGATCATTTTGATGATTATGATCTTTCTATTGAGCCTTTTGAAGTCGATCCTTGGGCCCAGCAGCTTGAGACACAGTGGAAAATGTGGTTCGAACAACGAGAGCCTCCTACTGAAGATAAAGTTGTTCAAGTTAGTTTACGTTACCTAGATTCACCTAAAATAATATTTATCAGCAAAAGTCTATCTAGGGAAGATAAGCATTCTTTTCTCTAGCTCTAGAGAGTACATTGATGTATTTGCTTGGAGTTATGAGGACATGTTCGGTCTCGATATATGAATCATGATGCATCGCCTCAACATACTATCTAATACTAAGCCAGTGACGCAACAGCAATGACGTTTCTGTCCAGAGATCATGGAATCTATTGAAACTGGGGTCACAAAGCTCATAGACAGTGGCTTCGACCGTAAAGAACAACATTCTAATTGGGTTGCTAATATTGTCCCAGTCGTAAAAAAGAATGGAAAGATCCGAATATGAATTGATTATCGTGATATTAATAAAGCATGTCCAAAGATGAATTTCTTCTTTCGATCACGGATGTTAAGATTAACAACACTTTTAGCTTTGAGTGTATGTCCTTTATGGACGAGTTTCAGGCTATAATCAAATCAAAATATTTTCAGATGATGAGAAGCACACATCATTCTGAACACCGTTGAGGGTATCCTGCTATACGTTAATGCCATTCGATTTGAAGAATCCTGGAGCTACATATCAGCATGCCATGAGCATAATTTTTTGTGAACTTTTACAAAAAATGGTGGAATGCTACGTAGACGACATTGCAGTTAAAAGTTGTTCAAAGGAAAATCCCCTCTAAGACTTGATAAGGCTATTCGAATTGATGTGTGTACATCGGCTCAAGATGAACCCCACAAAGTTATTTTTGGAGTCCCTAGCGGCAAATTCCTTGGTTTTGTCATAACTTTGAAGCAATACATATTGATCCTGACAAAGTTAAGGCTATCCTAGAAATGCAACCCCAAAGAATATCAAAGAACAACGTGGATTATAGGGAAGATTGGCCTACATCCGTAGATTCTTTTCTAATCTTTCTAGACGATGTTAGCCATTCACTCAGCTGGTGAAGAAAGGAGTCTCTTTCGCCTGGGATGAAAAATGTCAACAAGCATTCGATGATATTTAGAAGTACCTCACCAATCCTCAAATATTGGTGGCTCCAATTGTGGGTAAACAATACTTATTATATGTTCATGCAACAGAAAATTCTCTTGGTGCGCTGCTAGCTCAAAAGAATGATAAGGGGCATAAACAAGTGATCTATTATTTGAGCCGTATGATGGTCGGCGCAGAGCACATATATAATCCTGTTGGTAACAAGTGTCTTAATCTAGTCTTTGCAATCTAGAAGATGCGTTATTATGTAACTGGACAGAATACCCATATTAAATCCAGGGTCAGCCCTCTTAGGGTTCTGATGACCAAACCAAGTGCACTTAATTCTTACTTTGCTACTTGGGCAATATTGCTCGCTTCTTATTACATGGTGTATGTACCGCAGAAAGAAGTCAAAGGTCAAGCTTTGGCTAATTTTTTTTAGTTGCTCACCCGAAGCGAAGACTTCTAAACTCTATGATAAAATTTCAGATGAAGTGTTGGAGTCTAATACAACAACGGAGGAGTCTGTTTGGAGAATGTTCTCCGACGGAGCATCAAGAACAGGTCCCAAAGGCGACATCATAGCAGGAGTCGGGGTAGTATTGATATCTCATGATAATCTTGTCATCTATCGTACATATTCTCTTACGGAACCGTGTTCCAATAATGTTACAGAGTATAATGCTCTACTTATTGGACTCCAGTTGGCTAACCAGCTTGGGGTAGACTATATGGAAGCTTATGGTGACTCCAAGTTGATAGTTAGTCACGTCCGAGGAGAATATGAGGTCCGATATGAAGATCCCATTCCTTACTATCAAGCAACTCTTCAGATAGTTGTCACCTTTTCTAGGTTCTTTATTGAATATGCCCCTCGATTAGAGAATACAAAAGCAGATACTCTTGCTGACTTGGCAGTACCACTTGCTACTCTATACCCAAAAGTCGATTACAGTAATTGGTCGAGAATTATTTTGTACAAAAAATAATTTGGATGTTCACCAAAGCTACTCAGCAATGGTGAATGTTGACTCTAAAGTGGAGATTCCCATTTATAGATTATGTTGTTTATGGGATTCATCCTGATGATCCAAAGGAGGCTACTTCATAAAAGAGACATTCTCTTCGCTTATTTATAATACAGTGACATAAATGTTATACCCAAGGTCATATGACAGGCTCCTTCTATGATGTTTATCAGAAGAAGATGCTAAACATACTCTTTGCGAAGCTCATGATGGTACTTGTGGTGCCCATCAACCCGGTCTGAAGTTATAGGACCGATTAAGGTACTTGGGTTATTACTGGACCACTATAGTGGCTGACGCCATAGACTATGCAAGAAAATGCAAGGTATATCAAATTCATGGCGACTTCATACATTAACCTTCAAAATTTTTGTATCCGACAGTCGCATCATGGCCCTTTGAAATTTGGAGAATGGACGTCATTGGACCTATAAGTCCCCCTTCATCTAGAGGACATCGGTTTATCCTAGCAATAACTGATTGTTTCTTTAGATAGGCGAAAGCTATACCAGTTATTGAAGTAAAAACTTCTAATGTGATTATTTTCATCAAAGATCATATTATCTACTATTTCAGATTACCTTTGAGGATTGTCCATGACAATGGCCCATAATTTATGAGCAATGAATTATATCAATTTTGTGAGAAAAATCGGGTCTAGAATATAGCTTCTACGGCTTACAATCCCGCAGGTAATGGGTTAGCAGAAGCTTTCAACAAGACTATTATTAAGTTGCTCAAGAAGTTTATTTCGTATAATAAATATGACTGGTATGAGAAACTTGGTGAATGTCTTTGGCATATCGCACTACAGTACGGAACCAACGGGTACATCATCAATTTCTTTGGTCTACAAAGTGAAGCAATTCTTCCTTTGGAGAATAAAATTTCTTCTCTCCGAATCGCTTTATCCAATGAATTGGCAACTGAAGATAATGATCGTTTGCGGTTATAGGAATTAGAGGCACTCGATGAGAAACGACTCATGGTAAAATAACATATTGAGTTATATCAAGTCCATATTTCCAAAGGTTTCAACAAAAAGGTGAAGAAGCGAATTTTTCAAGTCGGCGACCTAGTTCTTTCAGTAAGAAAACCTATGGTGATGACACACAAGAGCAAAGAAAAATTTGTACCTAAATGGGAATTACCTTTTGTTGGAATAAGTGTATTCAAATGGAGCTTATAGGCTAGCAAGCCTAATGGAGACTTACTGATGATGCCTATCAATGGAAAAATTTTGAAAAAAAAAATATGTCTAATTTATAAATGGACACATTTATATTTTTCGAAACCTTTTTGGAGTAAGGAATTGCATCCCCGACCGGATAATGTTAATATTTAGTCCTCTTTGAACTATTATTTTTATTCAGATGTTCTGAGTATGTTATAAATAATGTGTCCTCAAAGTTCCTCAATGGAACCACCTACAAATCTTACGAAACTATCCTCATAGGAAATCATCAAAATATATCTTATGACTTCATCAAAAACTGTCATTAAAGCAAATTTTCTTTAAAGGCATCATATTTTAATTCCCCGGCTGGAATAGAAATAATCTATTGTTAAAAAGAATATTCATGTTCATATTACCTTTGAAGTATTCTATGGTATAGACTCCCTCTATAGAGTTTCATAAATTTATCATGTCCATATTACCTCTGAGCAAATTTATCCCAAAAAGAATATTCATGTTCATATTATCTCTAAAATATTCTATGATATCGACTCCCTCTATAGAGTTTCATAATTTTGTCATGTCCATATTACCTATGAACAAATTTATCTAGGAATACTCATCATATCCATATTGCCTCTGATATATGTTTCCTGATCATGCCTTATTACTTGCACACAATCGAGTGCACCATAAGTAATAGGTCCTCTTAAATATCTATCATGTCCAAATTATCTTTGATAGTGCTAAATTCATAATCTATTATCTATACTCAAATCGAGTATATTACAGATAATAGGTCCATATAAGAATATAATTTTTTTTTCTATCACCTTTAGAGAAATGTCAAACTTCAATTGTCCCCAGTAAAATGTAAAGTATTCTTTATTTTCAAGATAAAACAGAAATACAAGATGCTTTTCATTTTCCGCCAAAAAAAAGAGAAAGGAAAATTACAAAGCTTTAAAGGTTGTCAGGCATTTTACAAAGCTCTGCCATTTTTATCATCAAGGAAGTGATCTCAACTTGCTTTCGGTCAGCCACTCGATATTCTGCTTCAACTTGCTTTGAAGCATCATCTCGGAAGGGTGTCAGTTCAGCATGCTTCTCTTCTAGTGTGACAAGTTCAAAGTCTAGCCTCTCAGCTTTTATTCTAGCCTCATTGGATTGGACGACAAAAATCTTCTGCATGTTTGTGTTCTCAGCTAAAATAGACTCTTCTAAAGCATAACACCCTGAAGGGCATTGATTTCCATGGTAAGCTCATTCATCCGAGTGATGTTTCTTTCCTGCGGAGAAGCATACTTGATTGAAGACGCAAAAAAGAGATTCGTACTCTTCGTGGGTCTTGGTAATATGTTCCTTAAGGACCCTCTGCTAGTTTATGAAGATGACCTCCTCTTTATGAATTGCATCATTCAGTTTGTCGAGCTCGTCAGATGCAATTATCTTGAGGTCATGTTGACGCGCTAAGTTGAGATCAATCACGCGTCTCTCGATAGTGTCAAGCAGTATTCTCAAGTCACCTAATATGGTCTCATGTCCAGGAATGACTTCAAAAGCTTGAATCATATATGTAGTCAGCATCTTCAAATGGGTGAAAGGAATGTTCCTTTTTACAATTCCTCGGATCCCATTTTCCAAGAGAGAATAGAAACTGTACACATATTCTAGCCTTTCCTTCAAATGTGACTCCTATTAGTGGCGTCATCGACACAATAGTTGTTGGAACCTCTGTCACATAAGAAGCAGGAAGATTCGTCTGATCAGCTGTCACGTGAAAAAATAACATCATTATATTGAGATAAAAGGAATAGAAGTTAAATATGTTTGGAAAAAACTCAATACCTATGGCCTGCTTCTCAACTGTGGGTAAACTTGCTACGGTCGGCTCCTCTGCTACTTCTGATCCCGCTTCTCCAACTATCTCCCGAGCACGTTCAAGCGGGGAAGTCTTCTCACAATATGGTCCGATCATAGAAGTTTCTTGTGGTTCAACCTCCTTCACTGACTCAGAAAGAGATTAAGGTTCACGGAGGGAGATGGATTTAGATGACGATGGCATCCCAACAGTCCCAAAGGTACTCTTAACAAATGGAGCTTCTGAAGCCGTCGAAGATGGTAATACTTCAGTATCTTCCCCAGACCTCTATTTAGTAGTCATGGCTCTTACGGGGGGACGAAAGTGGTAGTGCAGTAGTCTCAAACACGTTTGGATTCTCCTGCTCAACGGCATATACCTCTGGCTTAGGAGGTAGAGAAGTAGTTATTTCAGGGGCGATATGGATCTCAGTCCCTTCAACAATGGGACCTATAGATTCATTCCCGAGATGCTTTGTCTCAACCTCCAATGCAGAAGGCTCGTCTGGCTCTCGAAGACTTTCCTTAATTTTAGTGAAGTTGTCTAGCTTTATGTTTTCAAAGCCAGAACCTACTTCCCCTGTCATGTCTTCTAGCTCAGGCGCCATATAAGACTGTTTGTCATCATCATCATCCCAGTCATCAGATGCTTCATCTTCTGAAGTAGGCTTAGAGGATCCCACCTTAACCTTTCGCAATGCTTCAACTGTTATTGCCGGGAACACCGGGGCACAATTTTTTGATGGAAAACTGAGAAAATGAAACAGTTGTAAAGACAACGTTTCTAATGCAACTCCTTAAAGAAGGTTTTGCAACAGAGATCCAGAAGGATTCTGCAAATTACGAAATCTAAAAAGATATCGTAATACACGAATAATCTAAAGAGATTTTCGTGATCGTAGCAAACTGGCAGTAGTGCCTTCTAAAAAGAAGATACTGACAGAACTGCTAAAGGCAACAGAAGGATGACAGACGAGAGATGGAATTGCTGGGGTGAATTATCACCGTTGCTCAAAGCTTTATTCGTCCTCTGCGAACAGCTTCCAGGAACCAGCAAGGTTGACGGAAAACCTTGGAACACTCCTGCTCTTCTGACTCCTGGAAGACGGCGAACTCCTCTGGCAATGGTACTCTTCTCTCTCTGTTTGAAGTAACAGAACTCACGCGTACTAAAAAGTACTAGTGTTTGTGTTAAACAACACGCTCACTACTCTGTTGTGTTAAAGAACACTTAGAGTTTTCTCTCTGGAATTCTGATTACTTCTACCCACAGAGAGAGAGAACCTGTATATATAGCCCACGGGGCGGTTGCCAAGCAGTTGCCTGCACTTCAGGGTAGTGGCAGAACCACTCCTGAACATGCAGCAACTGCTGCAACCGTTCCCGCTCTAATATGCAGCCAGTCATACGCACATACGCACTCTACGCACACTGCGTACGCTGCGCACACTGCGCACTCTACGTACGCTGCGCACACTGCGCGCACTGGGCTGCGTACTGGGCTGCGTAACTGGGCCAGCGTAACTAGGCTCGCGTAACGGGCCGCGCAAGTGGCTCGCGCAACGAGTGCAACTTAAGCGCACTATGCGCCTAGCGACGATGCTGACGTGCTAAGTGCAAAGTGCGCCAACAAAACGCCACATTACGCCTCATGAGCCCTTGAGCCCGAGTCCGAGCCCGAGCCCGAGCCCAAGTCCGAGTCCGAGTCCGAGTCCGAGTCCAAGTCCGAGTCCGAGTCGCTAAGCTCCAATGGGACTTAGCTCCTATGGAAATAAATTTCCCAAGAGCAAAAAGCTTACAGCTTATTAATTGTTGATTAAGCCTTTATACCATCAATAATTAATCCCACATGGCACACACCCATGTGCAATACATGTGCATCTCCATAAAGAGCAAAGACTCATATATATGGAGATACACATTCCTTTCTAGCCGATGTGGGACTAAAAGCCAAAACAAAAGGCTAAAAAATCCAACAATCCCCCACATATCTCTATATATATGAGTACGAGTGTTCCCCACAGTAACTGTCCATTATGCTTTTAGGATAGATGCCACTTAAGACTTGAATCTTCCCACGTGAGTCAAAAGTCAAACTATAATACAAGAATGGACTAAGCCTTGAATTCTGCATCATAGCTAAAATTCTTTCCACTCACATAATGTAGTTACATGTGCCTCTGGCTGCACATTTAAGGCCGTGTGCCAGCCTGGTTTCAGTGTATAATATTGGACGTCTACAAGTTTACCCTCAAGAGACGGCCTGATATCTCTTTTTCCATACACTATAGGTGAGTTCTTTATTAAAGAGACATGGCATGAAGCGTCCAACGCTTCCTTTGCGGTGCTATGCCGCTATGACATGGCCTTAAGCCGAGGACCTTACCCCGAATCACCGGGAACCTCATCGTAGTGTCATACTACCCGTAGCATGAGGTCTAGCCCCTTTGTAGTGCCAAACTACCCAGCATGAAGCCTTACGCTTCTGTGCGGTGTTACGCCGCTACGACATGGCTTGCAAGGCCGAGGCTTTATCCCTAGCCGGGTTTACCTCATTGTGGTGTCGTGTCACCCGTAACATGAGGAACACCTCCTCTTTGTAGTGCTGACTACATCCCTCTTTAATTCAATATACAGCATTAGGCCAACTGCCTATTTGCGGTGCTACGCCGCTGTGACTTGGCTAACATAGCCGAGGCTTTACCTCCTTCGAGAACCTCATGGTGGAGTCACCGCCACACATAGCATGGAGTCACACTCCTTGTAGTGCTGTGCTACCATGCTTCCTGTAAAGCATACCAGACATTCCAAATGCCTGAGAACTCATTAAGGCATTTAAGCCAACCTCCCACGGGACCTGTTTTCTGCAGAAAACAACAGTAGACAACAGTAGTTATAGGTCCGTAACCTCTCCATGCCCAATAGAACATGTACCCACCGTTCCTGATATTCTTCCGATTAGTGGTCCTCCCTTGAACCAAAAGCTAGATGCCTAGTAGATAAATCTTTGAACTAATAGCATAAAACTTTATGGTAGGAATACAATAATACAATATCAGAATGCCTTCAAGCCCATTTTACAAGTTGTGTCATCGACCAGCTGGCACTTGAGGCCCTTGGTGAACGGATCCGCCTGGTTCTCCTGACTCCGAACATCAATCACTGCAATAACACCTCTCTTGATAAGATCATGTACTGTCCTGTGCTTCAACCGCACAGTCCTCTTCTTCCCGTTGAAGAGATCATTTGATGCCACCGCCGCAGTCGCCTGGTTGTCGCAGTATATCGGTATCGCCGGTACTTGCGCCCCAACCACTGGAAGATCATACATGAGCTCCCGAAGCCATTCTGCTTCCTCGGCTGCGGTATCAAGTGCAAAGAACTCAGATTCTATGGATGACCGCGAGAGCATAGTCTGCTTCTTCGACTTCCACGATATAGCAGCTCCACCCATTGTGAAAATGTATCCACCTGTGGACCTCTCGCTCTCCACCTCTGAGCACCAACTGGCATCACTGAAGCCTTCCACTACCTGCAGATCTCCGCTGTAGTACAGTGCATATGTCTGAGTCTTCTTGAGATATCTCATAACCCGATCCACAGCTTTCCAGTGTTCAACACCTGGATTGCTCGTAAAATGACTCAGCATTCCCATGGCAAAAGCTATGTCAGGCCTTGTGGCAGTAGTAGCATACATCAAACTCCCTATTACGCTTGCATACTCCAGCTGTCTGACGCTTTCCCTTGAATTAGGCTTCAGCTTCAGATCACACCTGTACGGCGTATCGATCCCTGGAAGATCCCGATACCCATAACGAGTGATCATTTTCTCAATATAATGAGACTGTGACAGCGCTAGTCCAGTGTCTGTCCAGATGATCCTGATCCCTAAGATCACATCAGCTTCCCCCAAGTCCTTCATACTGAACTTGCTTGAGATGAATTTCTTTGTCTCCGTGACACATCTAATATCCGTACCTAGGATAAGCATGTCGTCCACGTACAGACAAATGATCACACCTCTTCCATCAGCGAACTTCGTGTAAACACACTTGTCCGTATCGCTGACCATGTAGCCATTTGACCTTATAACTTTGTCAAATTTCTCATGCCACATCTTGAGAGCCTGTTTAAGACCGTACAAGGATTTCACCAACTTGCAGACTTTGTCTTCAAGACCTCTGATGACAAATCCCTCTGGCTGTTGCATGTAAATCTCTTCGGTCAGCTCGCTATTTAGGAAAGCCGTATTCACATCCATCTGATGTATCACCATCTTATTTATTGCTGCGAGAGCAATTAATATTCTGATGGTGGTCATCCGGGCTACTGGAGCATATGTGTCAAAGTAGTCAATCCCCTGCTTCTGAGAAAACCCCTTGGCTACCAACCTAGCCTTGAACTTGTCAATAGTTCCGTCTGCTTTCATCTTCTTCTTGAAGATCCATTTGCATCCGATGGGTTTCGCTCCTTCAGGAAGATCAACCAACACCCAAGTGTTATTTGAGGTGATAGAATCAATCTCATTGTCAATCGCCTCCTTCCAGAAAACCGCGTCTCTGGTCTTCATCGCCTCATCATAGGTAAGTGGATCTGCTTCCACATGATAGGTGACAAAGTCACTTCCGAATTCCTTCGACCTCCTCACACGCTTAGCTGACGGTTCAGCTTGTTCTGGTTCAACCGTTGTTTCAACAACATCTTCTTGGACCACATCTTTATTGAAGACTTCAGTCTCTTGTGCACCCTCATTATTCTCCGGAACATCCGGAAGAACAATATTCTTGTGCCTTGCAAACTTGTCTTCAAAATATTCTGCATCGCGAGATTCAATGATATGATTTGACTCAATATCAAGAAATCTCCGAGCATCACTCTTCTCGGCATACCCCAAGAAGATCGTCTTTGTAGTCCTTGTCCCAAGCTTCTGAATCTTCAGATCTGGAAGCTTGACATATGCCAGACACCCCCACACTCGAATAACATTCAAGTTAGGTCTGACTTTGAACCAGAGTTCATGAGGAGTAATATCAGAAGTTGCATGAGGCACTCTATTTAGAATAAAAGTGGCCGTCAATGCAGCTTCTCCCCAGTAGCACTTAGGAAGGCCAACAGTCAACAATATTGAATTTATCATTTCTGTCAACGTCCTGTTCTTCCTCTCAGCTACTCCGTTTGATTGAGGAGAGTACGGAGCCGTAGTCTCATTGACAATTCCATGTTCCTTACAGAACGATGTGAATTCATGAGACCTGTACTCCCCACCTCGATCACTTCTTATCCTTTTGAGTTGTTGTCCAGTCTGTCGCTCAGCTTCAGCTCTGAACTCTTTGAACTTCTCGAATGCTTCATCTTTAGCCTTCAGCAAGTAGACGAACGCATACTTTGAGAAGTCATCGATGAAGGTTATAAAATACTTCATCCCGGCCTTTGTAGAGAACTGTTTGAAGTCACAGATATCGGAGTGAACCAACTCCAGAAGATCTGTACTTCGATTAACCCGAGGAAAGGGTTTCCTTGTGATCTTCGTTTGAGCACAAACTTCACATTTCTCTACCTTACCCCCACATTTGGAGATAAGTCCTAGACTAGACATTATGTTTATTCGTTTACAATGAACATGTCCTAGCCTATTATGCCACAACTCAAGAGTATAAGCAGAATGAGTGACTTCATTAATTACATTGGACTGATTTACAAGCTGAATCTTGAACATTCTTTCGGTATAAAAAGCTTTCCCAAAATATGTTCCCTTGATAGACATCACCATCTGGCCAGCATTGATGTCCATCCTGAGGCCTGTATTGCAAAGTAGGCCTCCCGAGATCAGGTTCTTGGCGATAGCAGGAACGTGCTTCACGCCTTGAAGCGTCAGAGACTTGCCCGAAGTCAGCTTCAACACCACCGTCCCGATCCCGAGCACTTCAGCTTGTGCCTGGTTTGCCATCATAACCACTTCAAAAGTAGGTGTATAGGTGGTGAACCATTCCTTACTGGAGCATACATGGCAGGAGGCTCCAGTGTCTACCCACCAGTCAGAGTCAGTCCTTATTGCATCAACCTATGCAATCATAGCAACTACGTCAGTGATCATAGATACCTTACTAGGCTCTCCTTGCTCTGATTGCTTGGTCTTTTCTTTACACTCATTCTTAAAGTGGCCCTTCTTGCCACACTTGAAGCAAGGCATTTCTGACTTTGGCTTCTTTTTCTTGATAGAAGTTCCCTTGACTTTTAGATTGTCAGGGTTCTTCTTCTTGCTGTGGAAAGCCGCCTGCTTTCCCTTTGGTCCCTTGGTCTGAACCAGATTGGCGTTAGCCAATTGCTTGGACAGTGTGTCCACCTTCAGTTGAGCCCGCATCTGGTCCTCAACATAGATTTCCTGTAGGAGATCTTCAAGGGTGATCTCCAACTTCTTCCTATGCATGTTTGCATAGAACTTGCTCCACCCAGCGGGGAGCTTTGAGACAATCCCTCCAACAACAAACTTGTCGGGGAGGGGCATCGCCTTGTCTTCCAACTTCTGTCGCAGTTTCAGGAACTCCTTCACCTGCGGCAGCATAGACTTTTCGTCCTCAAAGAACCACTTGTGATATTTTTCAACCACAAATATTTTACTGCAGTTCTTGTCTTCTTCGTAGAGTTTTTCTAGAGACTCCCATATGTCTCTAGCAATATTCTTTTTAGAATAGGATTCTGCAAGGGAATCCTCCATAGCATTCAGGATAAGGAGCCTGCAAATGCTATTTTCTCTTCTCCATTTGGCCTGAAGTTTAGTAGCCGCAGATATTGTAGCAGCAGACCCAGTATCTGGAACAGTAGGTTCCTCTTCAAGCAGCACGTGATCAACGTCTCTGAGTTGAAGAGTGAGATAAACCTTCCTCTTCCAGACTTGATAATGCTCTCCATCAAACTTTTCTAACTTACAGAAGTCAGTGTTGAGGAGTGAAGCATTAATATTTTCCATCGTAGCAATAAAGCTTTGAGATTGTTATTGCCGGGAACACCGGGGCACAATTTTTTGATGAAAAACTGAGAAAATGAAACAGTTATAAAGACAACGTTTCTAATGCAACTCCTTAAAGAAGGTTTTGCAACAGAGATCCAGAAGGATTCTGCAAATTACGAAATCTAAAAAGATATCGTAATACACGAATAATCTAAAGATATTTTCGTGATCGTAGCAAACTGGCAGTAGTGCCTTCTAAAAAGAAGATACTGACAGAACTGCTAAAGGCAACAGAAGGATGACAGGCGAGAGATGGAATTGCTGGGGTGAATTATCACCGTTGCTCAAAGCTTTATTCGCCCTCTGCGAACAGCTTCCAGGAACCAGCAAGGTTGACAGAAAACCTTGGAACACTCCTGCTCTTCTGACCCCTGGAAGACGGCGAACTCCTCTGGCAATGGTACTCTTCTCTCTCTGTTTGAAGTAACAGAACTCACACATACTAAAAAGTACTAGTGTTTGTGTTAAACAACACGCTCACTACTCTGTTGTGTTAAAGAACACTTAGAGTTTTCTCTCTGGAATTCTGATTACTTCTACCCACAGAGAGAGAGGAGAGAACCTGCATATATAGCCCACGGGGCGGTTGCCAAGCAGTTGCCTGCACTTCAGGGTAGTGGCAGAACCACTCCTGAACATGCAGCAACTGCTGCAACCGTTCCCGCTCTAATATGCAGCCAGTCATACGCACATACGCACTCTACGCACACTGCGTACGCTGCGTACGCTGTGCACACTGCGTACTCTACGTACGCTGTGTACGCTGCGCACACTGCGCGTACTGGGCTACGTACTGGGCTGCGTAACTGGACCAGCGTAACTGGGCTCGCGTAACGGGCCGCACAACGTGGTCGTGCAAGTGGCTTGTGCAACGAGCGCAACTTAAGCGCACTATGCGCCTAGCGACGATGCTGACGTGCTAAGTACAAAGTGCGCCAACAAAATGCCACATTACGCCTCATGAGCCCTTGAGCCCGAGTCCGAGCCCGAGCCCGAGCCCAAGTCCAAGTCCGAGTCCGAGTCGCTAAGCCCCAACGGGGCTTAGCTCCTATGGAAATAAATTTCCCAAGAGCAAAAAGCTTACAGCTTATTAATTGTTGATTAAGCCTTTATACCATCAATAATTAATCCCACATGGCACACACCCATGTGCACTACATGTGCATCTCAATAAAGAGCAAAGACTCATATATATGGAGATACACATTCCTTTTTAGCCGATGTGGGACTAAAAACCAAAACAAAAGGCTAAAAAATCCAACATCAACAGCTTTGGAGGTCACTCCAATGGGTGAACTTATGACATCCTCACTCTCATTAGTTTGTTTGAGAGGCAGTCCTATGGGAAGATCTCCTCGGAGATGTCATTTCAGGCACTCCAAAAGAAGGTTCAATTGGAGGAATATAAGCAATAGATAATATGGCCTCCGCCCGGGCATCTAAATCAAGGTCTAGCTCAGAAGAGGGAAGAATACCCCTTTTCGACTCATGTATGGTTGGCGACTTGTGGACAACCTTCTTTCGACCTCCAGCTTATTTTTTAGCCGGAGCTGGTTTCGCAACTACTTTTGTTTTCTTTGGTAGAGGAGAGGCTCTAGGGGTAGGTATATCTTCCTCTTACCCTTTGCAATGTACCTCGGTGGATTGTCAGACGATCTCTCTGTCTCTGGCATAATGACTGGTGCATATGTAATGCCTGTTGTTCGTATTACGTATTTGGAATACGTATACGTATTTTATCTTGTATTTGCATATTTTCTTGTTTAGCTCTCGGTTTGGTTTAACTCTCGGTTGGGTTGGCTTGGTTCGGCCGGCCCAATGCTTGGTTCATCATGGGCCAAGGGTGGAACACCTTAGCCTATGCTTCTCCTTCATTTCCACCACAACCCCTCCACCTACCACCACCCATGATATTTATTTCCCCACCAACCTTCTCTCTCCTCCATAACCCTCATTTATTTCTTCTTCTTCTTCTTCCTTCCTCTCCACAACTCCCCAACCATAGGCAAGTGCAACTTGCTTCCACAAGAGAACTCCTTTTGATGGTTTCATTAGCTTCTCCTCATGATTCTAACCCACATTAGAACTTGTCATTTTCTATTTTGAGGCTTTATTTCTTGTAGATCTAGAGTTTTGTTACTTTCGGATTTTGGTAGTTTTGATCTATTAAACTTCTTTGTTTTCAAGTTTTGATGGTTCCATGTTTTAGAGCATCTCATTCTACTCAATTTTGACCTTTGGAAAGTTGGATTCGGACTTGTTTTGACCAAGATATGGACAATGGAAGCTTAGATTCAACTTTAGAGTTCTTGCTGTTCTTGCCATTTGGAGAAGACAAGAACAGTGAGCTAGATTTTTAGCTTACGCCACTGAGTTCGTACGCTGCTGTTTAGTGAGCGTACGCTAGCATTCGTACGCTGCTGTTTAGTGAGCGTACGCTAGCCTTCGTATGCTGCTGTTTAGTGAGCGTACGCTAGCCTTCGTATGCTGCTATTTAGTGAGCGTACGCTAGCCTTCGTACGCTGCTGTTTAGTGAGCGTATGCTAGCCTTCGTACGCTGCTGTTTAGTGAGCGTACGCTAGCCTTCGTACGCTGCTGTTTAGTGAGCGTACGCTAGCCTTCGTACGCTGCTGTTTAGTGAGCGTACGCTAGCCCAAGCTGCTGTTTAGTGAGGGTACGCTAGCCTTCGTATGCTGCTGTTTAGTGAGCGTACGCTAGCCTTCGTACGCTGCTGTTTAGTGAGCGTACGCTAGCCTTCGTACGCTGCTGTTTAGCGAGCGTACGCTAGCTTTCGTACGCTAGCTTGAGCGTACGCGTGCCTTGGTACGCTAGCTTAAGCGAGCAAGGCGTACGTTGCCCCTTTCGTATGCTAGCTCGAGCGTACGCAGTCTTGAGCGTACGCTAGCTTGAGCGTACGCTGACCTGTAGCTTGAGCGTGCCCTTGTGTACGCTGACCCTTGCGTACGCTTCCCATTGGAAGTGTATGGATCCTTTGGTACGCAGACCTGGGCGTACGCTAGCCTGAGCATAGCCTGGCTTGAGCGTAGCCTGATTATCCTTGATCTTTTATAGCCCTGTAATAATGATATTTTATTAGATATTTAACGTCCATTTTATATCCTTACGTCTTTTGTCCTGAACTTGATAATCACGAATTTACTTGATATGTTTGGAATTGATAATTGAGCATGACGTGATAGTGACCCGTAGTGGTGCACTCTTGACATGATGACCTGACATGACCTGATAGTGGCCCGTCGTGGCGCACTCCTGACAAGTATACTTGACATGATGACCTGACATGTTATATCTTGATAAGCTGTTGCGACGGCTACCTGACATGACATGACCTGTATAATAACATGGACACCGTGGGCGATTGTGCGTGTACAAATAAACCAGTCCTGTCTTGCATCATGTCTAGGGAGGGAGCTCCTGAGTACCACGGTCAGGAGCACCTACTAAAATGGACTAAGGTTAATAACTAGATTAACACATTAGTCATGAAGAGATTTCCCAGCTACAGGCAATCCCGTTACCTGGGCACGCCTTGGGATCTGTAGCCTGCCGTCGAGTAGGGCACATTTCCAACACACTGTCATGTGTTGCACCCTTCAAGCTACCTAAGGGTACATTCGTTTCCTGGACGATGTACCCACCTGAATTTAACTCTAATCTTTTAACCCGGGGAACCTGGATGGTCTGCAGGGCTTGTGGCTGTGGAATAATCTCACTGCATCTTGTTAGTAATTAGGCTTGTGACAACCCTAGTTAGTTAAAGTATCAAGCCGTAATTCTTGCTTGGCCGTAAAATGATTGGATGGAGTCTAACCAGTCTAGTCTTGCCCTGATCCTGTTCCAGATCATTGAACAACCAGAATGCTTGTATTTATTTTACCGATAAATGGTGAAAAACCAAGCTCCGTTCAGACGAAGGGTTACAACCCCGGTCCTTGTTTGGTTTACGGGTTATAACCTGGCTATCTGAATAGTTCCATGGTTATCTCGTCGTATATCATCCTGATATGTTTCCTTTTATTCCAGTCTTTATTTTATTTATATTTATATTCCTGTGCTGATTGCTGGTTTTAGTTCTTAAGTGAAGCTTCCTTTGTGGCACTTGCTCTTTCTGGGGTCTAACCCAGCTGGTTTTATGTGGCCAGATTTCGGAGCAGCTCCAGAGGATCTACCGACCTTCCAGCCAGATGGTGGCCACTAGACGGAACCCTGGCAACGAGTGGGTTATTTTTGGCTCTCCCGCTCTATTGTAAAAATATTCTTTTGAGGCGTTTAGCCGACGAGCACCTGTTTAGCTCGATTGCACTTTTACTTACTGTCTGCCTACGGGCTGTAACATGATTAACAGATCCTAGGGTTGATCATGTATGACTAAACTCTTGCTAGTCCTAACATTTTGTAACGACTAGCTTCATGATCAGCTGAATATGTAATGTTTCGGACGCCTTACTATTGTATATTTAATGATCATACATCTTGTAACATTTACTTACTTGCTTGTGATTGAGACACTAGGCTTGTTCATGACCATAGGAGACTGTTAGCTTGTAGTAAACCCTCATGTATCTAGACAGCCGTGACCGTATAGCGAGATAGAATCCATTTCATATACGTAGCTGGCTATGTCTGCCCCCGCTCTCCAGTATTCTGGTTCTGGGGCGTGACATGGTTTAAGTGGTAGCCCATGCAGGTCTTGTAAATCAAGATATGTGAGGGTTTATCGAATAGATGTCTCAATCAGTATTCGTCCTTGATCTCTGTTCGTATCTTCTGAATCCCTGGATTCTTGTCCTAATCATATGCTTGTATCGTTGCTCTGTCCTGGTCCTTCCTTATTGTTCTCTATGTCATCTTCTTCAGTGGCATTGTTCGTGGTCCTACCGACCAGCAAGGCGGAGCACCTCCCGCGGACCAGCAGCAACCTGGAGATCAAGCCCAGCACTCCGGAGTAGCCTCCAGAGTCGCGTCTATTGAGGGAGAGCCACCAGTTCAGCCAGTTCAGCCTGTAGAACCTGATGATGGCACTTTGGTAGGACTCGTCAGGACCTTGATAGCTTCCCAAGATCGTCGTGGGGATGCCTTGCAACAGGCAGTGGCAGATGCTTTGACCCGGGGTGGTCATCAGGGTAACAACGCGGCCAACAGCTTCAAGCGCTTGAACCCTCCATTCTTCGACGGTAGTGAAGATGCTATCGCGGCGGATGCATGGCTTCAGGACACAAAGGTGGTTCTAGAAGCAGCCAAGACTCCAGAGAATGAGAAGGTAGCCGTGGTGCGCCTGCAGTTGTTAGATCTTGCCCGCAGCTGGTGGGCAGCGCAGGCCGTTGGGTTAGCAGCACCCATTCCTTGGGCAGTATTCAGAGAGAGATTCCAGACCAAGTATTTCGATGCCGTAGCTCGGTATGATCTGCAGACCAGGTTCACCAATCTGAAGCAAGGAGGCAGGACGGTCGATGGATATGCGGCCGAGTTTTCGAGACTAGTCGGTTTGCTCCCACCTTGGTGGCAACCGAGTATGATAGAGCCCAACGATTCCAGCAGGGACTGTACCTGGAGATCTTGTTAGCAGTTGAGCAGTTTGAGCATCAGACTTTTGATGCAGTCTTGAGAGCAGCCCGGAGGCATGAGTATACCTCCCAGAGGATCGTGGACAGGATCGGAGGTCGGAAGAGATCTCACGGCCAGATGAATCAGTCTTCAGCCCCAGCCCCGGCAGCCAGGGCTTTGACTATTGGAGCTCCGAGGCGAGCAGCCTCAGTGACGTCGGTTCAGCATTCAACCCCGACGTACCCTCAGCAGCAGCAGAAGCAGAAGCAATCTTCCGTAGTGGGTTGTTCTTATTGTGGGAAGCCAGGCCATGTGGTGGCAGAATGTCGCAGGGCACAGGGATTATGTCTGGCTTGTGGAGCACCAGACCATAGGGTTGGATCCTGCCCGAACAGGGGTAGTTCATCCTCATCCAACCTTTCTAGCTCTTCGGTGAGAGGACCAGCTCCGGTCCATCAGCAGCAGTATCCATTGCCGAGGCCCTTGCCGCCTCAGACCCAAGTGTTCCAGCAGCAGAACCCCCAGCAGTATGCACAAGTCCAAGCCCAGAGTCAGAGCAGGCAGCGAGGATTTCAGCAGAGGGGACCAGTACCCCGAGGGCACGGTCAGGCTATAGTAATGACCGTGGAGGAAGGATTGGCACCAGGAGAGGTAGTGGCAGGTACTATTCTTGTCAACTCCTTTCCAGCTTCAGCTCTATTTGATTCTGGTGCATCGCATTCATTTATGTCTGCACGATTCGCGACACGGATAGGATTGGAGCCCGAGTCATTATCAGTAAGGCTTAATATACTTACTGGTAACGGACTTGTGGGAGTCGATAGAGTGTTTTCCTCGTGTCGGATCGTAGTTAGCGGTAGAGAATTCCCCGCTAGATTGATAGAGTTCCCGATGGCCGATTATGATGTGGTCTTAGGGATGAATTGGTTGAGGAACCAGTATGCTAGGATAGACTGCCATATTGGTAGGGTTGTTTTTAGCATTCCAGGAGAGCCAAAGTTTTCTTTCTCTCGAGACGAGATTGATCCTTCTTCTCCGATATTGTGGATGGCAGTAGCAGCAGTTCAGTTGCCCAGAATAGCCGAGGAGTTTCCAGATGTTTTCCCAGAAGAACTTCCAGGTATGCCTCCGGAGCGGGAGATCGAGTTCACTATAGACTTGATTCCCGGGACAGCCCCAGTGTCAGAGAGAGTCTACAGGATGGCGCCATCGGAGTTGGAGATATTATACAAGATGATTGAAGAGCTTAGAACCAAGGGATTCATTCGTGCTAGTGGATCGCCTTGGGGAGCCCCGATGCTTCTTGTGAAAAAGAAGGATGGTACGTCCAGGTTATGTGTTGATTATCGTACCTTGAACTCAGTGACAATCAAGAACAGATACCCTCTTCCGAGGATAGATGACTTGTTTGATCAACTCGAGGGGGCTTCAGTATTCTCGAAGATTGACTTGCGCTCAGGTTATCATCAGATCAGAGTCAGAGAGCAGGACATCCCGAAGACAGCTTTTAGATCGAGATATGGGCATTGGGAGTTCCTTGTTATACCTTTTGGAGCAACCAATACGCCGGCAGTATTCATGGACCTCATGAATCGCATCTTCATGCCTTACTTAGATCAGTTTGTGATCGTGTTCTTGGATGACATTCTGGTCTACAGCAAAAGTGAGACGGAGCATGAGCAACATCTTCGTGTGGTTCTTCAGACTCTCAAAGAGCACCAGTTATATGCCAAGTTCAGTAAATGCGAGTTCTGGCTCGATCGTATTTCGTACTTGGGTCATATCATCACCAGAGGAGGAGTGGAAGTGGATCCCCAGAAGATTGTGGCTATTGAGTCATGGCCAGTGCCCAGCACCGTTGCAGAGGTTCGTAGTTTTCTTGGATTGGCCGGCTACTACCGACGGTTTGTTTCGGATTTTGCTCGAATTTCAGCACTATTGACGCAGTTGACCCGCAAGGATGCACAGTTTGCTTGGACAGCAGAGTGTCAGAGTTCTTTTGAGCAGTTGAAGCGAGGCCTGATAACAGCTCCTATTCTCACGCTTCCAGATGGAACCGGAGGATTCTCAGTGTACTGTGATGCTTCAGGCAGAGGTTTAGGATGTGTTCTGATGCAGCATGGGAAGGTAATAGCTTATGCGTCACGACAACTTCGTGATCATGAGAAGAATTACCCAACCCATGACTTGGAGCTAGCAGCAGTGGTGTTTGCACTTAAGTTGTGGAGGCACTACTTGTACGGAGATAGGGTAGAAATTTTCACCGACCACAAGAGCCTGAAGTATGTTTTCACCCAGAAGGATCTTAACATGCGTCAGAGGAGGTGGCTGGAGCTTCTTGTGGATTATGATGTCAGCTTGCAGTATCATCCTGGGAAGGCCAATATCGTAGCAGATGCACTGAGCAGGAGAGCCGGAGCTTATTTCCTAACAGCGCAACCAGAACTGTTAGCAGATCTTCAGAAGATGGGTATTGAAGTTATTCTTCCTTCCAGTGTGGCGTTGATGGCCAGCATGCAAGTTCAGTCTACTATAGTCGAGAGGATTCGGATGGCGCAGTCGGCAGATTCCAAGCTTCAGCGACTCAGAGCAGAGTGTGAAGCAGGACGAAGACCAGAGTTATGTATTCATGAGGATGGTACACTTAGGCATGGTAAGCGTCTTTGTGTACCCGGTGGAAACATCAGACAGGAGATCATGTCAGAAGTGCACAGTTCACAGTATTCCATCCATCCTGGCAGTACGAAGATGTACCGTGATATCCGACAGCATTTCTGGTGGAATGGCATGAAGCGGGAGATAGCTCGGTTTGTCTCTCGGTGTTTGGTTTGCCAACAAGTTAAAGCCGAACATCAGAGACCGGCTGGACTTCTTCAGCCCTTACCGATCCCAGAATGGAAGTGGGAGTATGTGACCATGGATTTTGTGACTGGACTACCTAGATCCCCAGCTGGTAGAGATGCTATCTGGGTTATAGTTGACAGGCTCACGAAAGTGGCTCACTTTCTTCCATTCAGAGTTGGTCAGTCGACGGCTCAGTTAGCAGAGATGTACCTCAGGCAGATTGTCAGGTTTCACGGTGTCCCAGTCAGTATCACCTCGGACCGAGATTCAAGATTTACGTCGCACTTTTGGCGTAGCTTGCAAGAGGGTTTGGGAACTCATCTCCAGTTCAGTTCAGCATATCACCCGCAGACAGATGGCCAGTCGGAGCGCACGATCCAGACTCTTGAAGACATGTTGCGGTCTTGCACACTTGACTTCGGTGGTTCATGGGAAGATCATTTGCATGTGGTGGAATTCTCATACAATAATAGTTTCCAGGCCAGTATCCAGATGGCACCGTTCGAGGCACTGTATGGCAGGAAGTGCAGATCTCCGTTAGCCTGGGATGATGTTGGAGAGAGGCAGATGCTTGGTCCAGAAATGATTGCTCAGACCGTTGAAGTAGTCAGGCGAGTCAGAGATCACCTTCGAGTTGCCCAAGATCGCCAGCGCCATTGGGCCGATTCTCATCGGCGCTCTCTCGAGTTCTCGGTCGGCGATCATGTATTCCTGAGGATTTTGCCTAACCGTGGCGTCATTCGTTTCGGCGTACGGGGCAAGCTTAGTCCTAGGTATATAGGACCATTTGACATTCTGGAGCGAGTAGGAGATGTATCCTATCGTCTCGCTCTTCCACCGTCGCTAAGCGAGGTGCATGACGTGTTCCATGTATCCCAATTACGATGGTACATCCCGGACCCGAGCCACATCCTGGATCATTCGGAATTGGTTGTTGGTACCAACCTTTCGTATGAGGAGAGGCCCGTGTCTATATTGGATCGAAGAGAGAAGATCCTCAAGAACAAGACTATCAAGTTAGTCCGAGTTGCTTGGGGTCATCACTCTTTGGGTGAGTCAACGTGGGAGCGTGAGGATGATATCCGATCGCGATATCCTGACTAGTTTGACTCGTGAGGTATAATGTCATTCTTATGCCTCATGACATCAATTCCTTGCTTGCATGATTGATTGATTGCCTAGTATAATTGCCTGTAAATAGTGTAGCTTGTTCTTGTCCCTCTAGCCTCTTAATTAAATTCCGAGGACGGAATTCTTTTAAGGTGGGTAGAGTTGTAATGCCTGTTGTTCGTATTACGTATTTGGAATACGTATACGTATTTTATCTTGTATTTGCATATTTTCTTATTTAGCTCTCGGCTTGGTTTAACTCTCGGTTGGGTTGGCTTGGTTCGGCCGGCCCAATGCTTGGTTCATCATGGGCCAAGGGTGGAACACCTTAGCCTATGCTTCTCCTTCATTTCCACCACAACCTCCCCTACCTACCACCACCCATGATATTTATTTTCCCACCAACCTTCTCTCTCCTCCATAACCCTCATTTATTTCTTCTTCTTCTTCCTTCCTCTCCACAACTCCCCAACCATAGGCAAGTGCAACTTGCTTCCACAAGAGAACTCCTTTTGATGGTTTCATTAGCTTCTCCTCATGATTCTAACCCACATTAGAACTTGTCATTTTCCATTTTGAGGCTTTATTTCTTGTAGATCTAGAGTTTTGTTACTTTCAGATTTTGGTGGTTTTGATCTATTAAACTTCTTTGTTTTCAAGTTTTGATGGTTCCATGTTTTAGAGCATCTCATTCTACTCAATTTTGACCTTTGGAAAGTTGGATTCGGACTTGTATTGACCAAGATATGGACAATGGAAGCTTAGATTCAACTTTAGAGTTCTTGCTGTTCTTGCCATTTGGAGAAGACAATGAACAGTGAGCTAGCTTTTTAGCTTACGCCACTGAGTTCGTACGCTGCTGTTTAGTGAGCGTACGCTAGCCTTCGTACACTGCTGTTTAGTGAGCGTACGCTAGCCTTCGTACGCTGCTGTTTAGTGAGCGTACGCTAGCCTTCGTACGCTGCTATTTAGTGAGCGTACGCTAGCCTTCGTACGCTGCTGTTTAGTGAGCGTACGCTAGCCTTCGTAAGCTGCTGTTTAGTGAGCGTACGCTAGCCTTCGTACGCTGCTGTTTAGTGAGCGTACGCTAGCCTTCGTACGCTGCTGTTTAGTGAGCGTACGCTAGCCTTCGTACGCTGCTGTTTAGCGAGCGTACGCTAGCTTTCGTACGCTAGCTTGAGCGTACGCGTGCCTTGGTACGCTAGCTTAAGCGAGCAAGGCGTACGCTGCCCCTTTCGTACGCTAGCTCGAGCGTACGCAGTCTTGAGCGTACGCTAGCTTGAGCGTACGCTGACCTGTAGCTTGAGCGTGCCCTTGTGTACGCTGACCCTTGCGTACGCTTTCCATTGGAAGTGTATGGATCCTTTGGTACGCAGACCTGGGCGTACGCTAGCCTGAGCATAGCCTGGCTTGAACGTAGCCTGATTATCCTTGATCTTTTATAGCCCTGTAATAATAATATTTTATTAGATATTTAACGTCCATTTTATACCCTTACGTCTTTTGTCCTGAACTTGATAATCACGAATTTACTTGATATGTTTGGAATTGATAATTGAGCATGACGTGATAGTGACCCGTAGTGGTGCACTCTTGATATTATGACCTGACATGACCTGATAGTGGCCCGTCGTGGCGCACTCCTGACAAGTATACTTGACATGATGACCTGACATGTTATATCTTGATAAGCTATTGCGACGGCTACCTGACATGACATGACCTGTATAATAACATGGACACCGTGGGCGATTGTGCGTGTATAAATAAACCAGTCCTGTCTTGCATCATGTCTAGGGAGGGAGCTCCTGAGTACCACGGTCAGGAGCACCTACTAAAATGGACTAAGGTTAATAACTAGATTAACAAATTAGTCATAAAGAGATTTCCCAGCTACAGGCAATCCCGTTACCTGGGCACGCCTTAGGATCTGTAGCCTGCCGTCGAGTAGGGCACATTTCCAGCACACTGTCATGTGTTGCACCCTTCAAGCTACCTAAGGGTACATTCGTTTCCTGGACGATGTACCCACCTGAATTTAACTCTAATCTTTTAACCCGGGGAACCTGGATGGTCTGCAGGGCTTGTGGCTGTGGAATAATCTTACTGCATCTTGTTAGTAATTAGGCTTGTGACAACCCTAGTTAGTTAAAGTATCAAGCCGTAATTCTTGCTTGGCCGTGAAATGATTGGATGGAGTCTAACCAGTCTAGTCTTGCCCTGATCCTGTTCCAGATCATTGAACAACCAGAATGCTTGTATTTATTTTACCGATAAATGGTGAGAAACCAAGCTCCGTTCAGACGAAGGGTTACAACCCCGGTCCTTGTTTGGTTTACGGGTTGTAACCTGGCTATCTGAATAGTTCCATGGTTATCTCGTCGTATATCATCCTGATATGTTTCCTTTTATTCCAGTCCTTATTTTATTTATATTTATATTCATGTGCTGATTGCTGGTTTTAGTTCTTAAGTGAAGCTTCCTTTGTGGCACTTGCTCTTTCTGGGGTCTAACCCAGCTGGTTTTGTGTGGCCAGATTTCGGAGCAGCTCCAGAGGATCTACCGACCTTCCAGCCAGATGGTGGCCACTAGATGGAACCCTGGCAACGAGTGGGTTATTTTTGGCTCTCCCGCTCTATTGTAAAAATATTCTTTTGAGACGTTTAGCCGACGAGCACCTGTTTAGCTCGATTGCACTTTTACTTACTGTCTGCCTACGGGCTGTAACATGATTAACAGATCCTAGGGTTGATCATGTATGACTAAACTCTTGCTAGTCCTAACATTTTGTAACGACTAGCTTCATGATCAGCTGAATATGTAATGTTTGGGACGCCTTACTATTGTATATTTAATGATCATACATCTTGTAACATTTACTTACTTGCTTGTGATTGAGACACTAGGCTTGTTCATGACCATAGGAGACTGTTAGCTTGTAGTAAACCCTCATGTATCTAGACAGCCGTGACCGTATAGCGAGATGGATTCTATTTCATATACGTAGCTGGCTATGTCTGCCCCCGCTCTCCAGTATTCTGGTTCTGGGCGTGACAGTATATCCTATAATATCTCTTCCCTTGAAAGCTATTGTTCGAGCTTGTCGGAGATCACCCATAGATGGCCTTAATTTGGTCCTCGTGATGAAGCTCGATTCTCGATCATAATCTATTGGAGGGAGGAAGAGTTTATTATACAATAAAACTTGCCAGCAGCAAACATCAGATGAGCTTCTGATTTGCTAGGCAAGCTGAAAGAAGTTTCGATACAGTCCAGCAAGCTACCCTCACATCTGAGATAGGGGCTAGCATTCTACAAAAACTACTGGCTGTAGCCAAATTGGCGTACAAAGCGGCTAGGCAGATAAGGCTCCAAATTGACATTCGTCTGTCTTCGAAGTACCAAATGAGAAGGACAAATCGATTGGAGCCAGTGAAAGGCTCCTTCTGGAAGGCTAGAGACATGGTCTACCCCAGTGTCCGTAAGCTCGTGACAATCTTTATTGTCGGGGAATTTCGGAGTGATCTTGAAGAGGTCGTAAGCATTCACATAGCCCAGTACTTTTCTGTAAGCTACAACCCGATTCAAGTTCCAACCCTTGCCCTTGTATCATCGGAGGATACCGTCCCCAAGGATGGTATCTGATTCAAGTCCTGGATACATCAATTTAGGGCAATGAAGGACGTGTGTGGTGGCTCATGCAGGTCAAGATAAATTATTTGGTTACTTTATCGTACCAAGCAAGCCTGCAAATAAGATTAGAAGTCTAGGATCTCATCCACATACTTGACCTCTTTCCTCGATTCTATATTTGAACTATCGTTCGACTCATCGACTGCATCTTGCTTGATTCCTTCTATCATTATCCTTATCTTTCCTTCGTGCTTGCTAGTGATTGACCATACTAGTTAGATGTCCCAAAACACCCTTAGCTTAATTCTTTAAGTTGGGTAGAATACCCCACGACCTGACACACCCTTGACCATTAAGGGAATATAAATAGTATTACCTAGACCATAGAGAATAGAGGAATTTAACCCATTTGGTCAACCAAGCCTTAGTCAATAAAATCGTAGAATGATGGTATAGAAATAAACAAGACTTAGATTCTTATGACATTTAGACTATTCATATTTGTTCTTATTTCATCTACCCTTGTGCCTATGTTTTACTATCTAGACTAATGATGCTAATATAGCCTAGTATTTGCAAGCAAAATTTTTATCGAGCTTGATCAAGGCATATGCTATTAAGCGGCCGCTCACTAACATATTGTCTAATCAGAACCGGTGCATGATGGTCTGATCAACCGAGTTCACTTTGGTTCGCCTTTTTCAAATATCAATCTACGTGGATGGGATGTAATTGAACTTTTCCCTTAGAATTCCATCCACGACTGCTTTGATGATTCTTTTGAAACCTATACGACCGTTTTTGAACCACGTATTCGTAATCGATAATATTGTCCTTGCACTCCTTATTGCTTTCGTCTTCAATCATTTTAGAAGGACAAAGGCGTGTGCTAGAACTTTTCTCTAGCTTTCCTATCAATTATGACCAACATCACTCGATGTTGCTATATCTTCATCCTAAAACTATTCGTCTTTTTCCTTGATCCTAAACCTACCATCGTGATCTTCTAAATCATTTGAATAATCCTAATCGTTCTCCTATTTTTATGCCTTCGACCTAGACGTCCACTACTACCTCTCCTAAAGGCTCTAGAAATTAATTCCCTTGATCTACTCAATTCGTGTTATCATGATTTCATTGCCTTAACTAGCAACCCTCCATATCCATGACTATTTTCAAATTTATCAAATTCATGCCCTACTAAATGCTTGTTTATGTTAAGGCGTTGTTTCTTTGCCTCGCCCGAAAACTTGTCATATTTTTATTATCGATATACCCCTTGTACCTTCTCAACCCCCTACTTATTCTTAATTTCGAGGACAAAATTCTTTTAAGTTGGGTAGGATGTAAAACGCTAAATTTCTACTATATTTTTTTTATAAATTTGGTACTGATTATTTTTTTGTATTTGTACGTGCGTAGTTGCAGTGTACGTCGCGCACGAAATTTCGTTATTATCAAATTTGCTCGACGAGTGCGAAGATGTACGAGCGTACATATTTTTAGAAAAACATTTTTTATTTATTATTTTATAGTTTTAAAATAATATATGTAATAATTATTTTAGCTATCATACCAACATTTCCAAATCCATTATTTTATTTATTTATAAAAATGCTTTCGTTTATAATAGTTAATAATAATAAATAATATTCTTGTGCATACGTATATATTTTCTAAATATTTTATTAGTTTATATTTAAATAAAAATGTAATTTTTGAGATTTATTAATATTAATATTTTATTATTCGAAAAGATATTTAAAAATATTTATTATTTTTGAAATTATTATTATTGGTATTTTGAAAAATATATTTGGAAGTTATTGTGGCCATTTTAAATTTTGATTTGATTTTATGGATTAATTTAAATAGTTTAAAAGTAGAATTTATATTTAATTTGAGTCTAAATATTCTAGATTTAAAAATTAGAGTTTAAATTGAAATTTAATTTAGATTTAATTTTTTGAATATCTAATTGGGTTTAAATCCGAATCCTAATCCTATCCAAATGGGAATTCCCACATCCTATAAATAGGCAGGTACTCCTCCATAATTTCCACCACTCACGTGCATCGTGTTCGTGTTCCCATATCCATAATTTTATTCCATCATTTACATATACATGAACCTTCTTCCCGTGTCAACAATCCCGACACAATCAAATCCCTAACCTAACCCTACTCTAAACCCCATTCCCGCTCGTGTCCTTGCCCTGCCTCCGTCGATTCCTCAGCCACAACCTCCTTTACCGCCACCCCGCTGCCGACCCATGTCGTCGGAACCGGCCACCCCGTCACGACCACCATCACTGCCATCTCCTCCTTCCCTCTCCGCCATATCCACAGCCCTGCCTCGACACTCCTCGTCACCCCCATCAACAACCCAGAAACCACCACCACACGCCACCGCCGGAGCCACCCCGCGCCAGCCACCATCACTTCACCACCACACTAAAAATATCACAAAGAGTAATAGAGAAAGCCCTAACCCTAAACTCACCTTCGTTGGCCGCGCCCTGCCGCGTCCGCACGCCGAAGGCAGACACTTATCGGCCGAGCAACGCGCAGCCACCCCCGATTGTGTCGTCGAGACCCCCGGCCGCCTCCTCCCAGCCGGATCCCCCTTTCAGCCAGTTTGACGTACCTCACCGCCTCGCCTCCGTCAGTGCCCCGTCCAGCGTCGCCCATCCCACGGTCGCCACCGCTTCTACGCCGGCGAACCCTCGAAGAAGCTCCGCCCACGGATCCATCGTCCCATCGATTCCGTTCTCTTCTATGTACCGGACGACCGGAGCTGCCTCCTTCTCAGGCACACTGCCGGCGCCTGAGCACCGGTCGCCGAGCCGAGCCCTCTCCGGTAACCCCCGACCCTCACTCTTTCCCTCTCCCTCTCAACTACTCTCTCACCCTCTCTTCCTCACGCCTCTATAACAGCTTCTTCCTCTTTTCTTCTTTTATGTTGCGGCTTTCACTAAGGAAAGAGAGAGAAAGGAGTGAGCAGTAGCTCTCCTTACTTTGAGGCTTGTGCTGCTATTACTTTCCTCTCTCTCTCTCTCTCTTTAATGCTTGCTTCTTTAATCCTTCTTGTTTTCTGTGTTCACCAGAAGAGCAACAGCTTTAAATGCTATCTCCTAATTACCAATAAAAATTTTATACAGTAACTATAATAAACGTATATGTATGTATGTTTGTATTAGTGAAATAAAAAATTTTAGAAGTTACTATGTTCATTATTATTATTATTATTATTTTGTTATTATTATTATTAATTATCAATATTATTTTGTTAAATATTGTTATTCGTATTTCTAATACTAAGTATCGATGGTATTACAACTGTTTTTATTAAAATATATCAAAATTTATTTTTGGGATTTAAAGTATGATTTTGACTAAAAAGGAGAATTTATTTATTATTACATGGTTCCGACCAAAAATTATTTTGACAACATTTAGTTTTAGCTCTATATTATTTTTCTAGACTTTTATTTTATTTATTTATTTATTTATTTATTTATTTATTTATTTATTTATTTATTTATTTATTTATTTATTTATTTATTTTCTTTCTTTCTTTCTATATATATATATATATATATATATATATATATATTGTGATTTCGAGTATTTTAAGATATTTACTTTTGCAAATAAAAATATAGTTTACTATTAAAAGAAAAGTATTTCGACAAACTCAATATTTTGCCTAAAACGATATTTGATTTTCAAGTATGTATTCATCTAAAATATTTTTGGGTAATAAAATATACTTTAGTATTATAAAAATATTTTTCCAAATATACTATATATATTTATTCATTCTCTTCGATTACTGTCACTAATTGCAACTAATCATAATCTCCCATCCCTTTCAAATCATGTACGTCCTCATATCGAACCTAACTAATTTGATTATATTGGACCAATAGGACAGTCTGTGCCACCGTCGGAGGCCTCCTTGCGTAATTGTAATATTGAAGTCATATGCAGTGTCACCTTAATCATTGCAGCACACAAGGCATCACTATCAGGAAAGACACCTTGCCTTTACTGTTTAATTTCGTGCTCAATATCATGCATGTTTTATTTCTTATAAGTTGTTCTTTCAAAATCCTATGTAGTTGCAAATTATTATATTTTAGTTTCTTTATGTATTTAGCCTAGAGTTAAGGGACCACCTTTGTTTGTGCCACATTCATGGGCCGACACTTGTGTATCACGATGTCACGTGTCTCATATAGATTTGGACTTACGTACCGACCGTACATCGGTGCGTACAGGACGAGCGTTAGGGTATAACTGATAATATAATTGCCTAGAAGACTTAGCGGTTATTAGGAAAATCGTAGTGTAGATTCAGCACGAGTAGTGCATGGGGAGGGTGAAGACAGTTATTAGGCGCAGGGGCTTTCACACCTTTACCTTCGTCTAGCTGCCATTTGTGACTCAGTCGAAAGCTAATAGCCGTGCATTTATTTATTTTTCTCTAGATGCCACTAGTGCCTCGGTTGAAACATAAATGTGCCGTACATTTACCTTCATCTAGCTGCTGTTAGTGACTCACCCAAGAGCTAGTGGCCGTGCATTTACTTTTCTCTAGACGCCACTAGTGCCTTGGTTGAAACGCTAATGCGCCGTGTTTCTAGTCTCGAGAGCCCTTGTGTGGAACGTTGTCTTCAAATTGCATCTTCACATAGAATGGTTAAGGACCTTTATTTGTTTAGTCATATATATACTTTTATGTTGAGCTTTATTATTCAGTTATTGGCATGATATTATGTGTCTTGTTACGTCCCTCTGAGGACCTGGTTATCTCGCCAGGTGTGTGCTCTTGTCTTACGCAGGTGTTCTAGCTCTAGCCGTGATCATCGCTATATCTTCGAGGATGATTGCAATTGGACCGTCTTCGCTTCGCTCGCCAAACTTATTTTATTTTCCATGTATCTTGTTGGTAGTGGATTTGTCTTCGCCCAACATATTGTACAAATACATTTCCATAGATGATTATATGAATAATTTATTTTCCTTTAATTGTGGATGAGATTAGTTATTATGGTTTCTACTGCATATTACAGCTTATGTATACATACAAGCCCATGTACTTCGCATGTATATAGCTGGCATGTCTACGTTCCTAGTCCTACGTATTTTGGGACTGGGGCGTTACAACGTGCCAGCACATCAGATAGTGAAACAGCATGTCTATCCTTGTAAAATTTTTGTCCTTCTCCTCGTGTACCATATTATATATGAAGTTGCCCAGTCCTTTCTTAATACTGCACACCATAGTTGGAAACAGGGCTAACTTGTAGTTGAAGACACATTTACGACCAAAAGAATTAAGCTCCGATTCAACCTTTCAATGGCTCCAGCGCCTCCAAAGACTATGCAGTTTCACAACCAGGCCATTCAATACCCTGCTACAACTGCTTTCTCATATAACGACTAATGGCATTGATAGAAGAAAATGAAAGCTAGGGGAGTGTTATCGTCTGCCCTCAAATTCTTCTCGTTAAATTCCTTCATCAATTTCTTGACTCTGCCTTTTGTCAGTAGGGGTTGTAACACTCACTTTTCTAAAATGAGGGTAATTTTGAACTTTTATAAAATTTTATTATTTAATAATAGGATTTATGATTTATGGAAATTTTAATTAATTAAATACTATTTAAAATTAGTGAATTATAATTTTGATGTGTTAGCTAGTGAACCCTAAAACTATTGAGCCTAGAGACTAACCATGACCATGGGGACCTAACCATGTGATTAGAATGACTATTTATAACTTTTTAGGCTAAGGGTATTTTGGTCATTTTGTGACTTTTGAATTATTTAGGATTTTGATTAATTGGTAAATTTTAGATTATTTTAATAATATTTAAGTTGATGTATTGTAATTTTGGTCATTTTTAATATTTTAGTATTTTAGGAATTTTATATTTTAATATTAATTTTACGGGATTTGTTTAGTCGGATTTGAGTTTCGTTTCGTTCCGACTTGTTTTAGTGACCCGGGTAGCTTAGACTCTAGACGGGACCCCAAGATTAGTTAGTCATGGCCCACAAACCCCACTAATTAAGTTAGTAAGTTTAGACTAATCCCACTTGTTAGATTGGTTAAGTTAGAGGCTTAAATTTAATCCTTTTGATCCCAAACTTGAACCTAACTTAAAATTAACCAAAAGGACTAGTTGAGGCCTTACTGGGCTTTCCTCCAAGGCCCAAATAGGGTTTAGTGGCAGCCACTATAGGTAGGTTAGTCTCCCTTCCTTTCATTTCATTACATCTTGCCCCTTTTCCTTCACAAAGTATTCTTCCCCAAATTAGAGAGCTTTCCTCTTTGATTTGAGCTCCAAATCCTTATATCCCTCCGCCAAAACTTCCATCCAACCTTCTCATACTACCAAGGGAGGGCGCTAGGAAAGATTTGGAGCAAAGTGCAAGGAGGAGTGTCCTTTTTGGAAGATCTTCGTGTCGAAGCCGTGTCCTTGGAAGTATCATTGGGATTCCACTCCCAATAGGTAAAATCAATCCTCTAAATTGATTTACTATGCATATTAGTTAGTTTTCAATCCATAGGATCCACCCCCATGCATGTACCCACTTTAGATTCAAGTTTGAGGCCATTTGGAGCTCTCTAGAGCAAGTTAAAATTGTGTCTTGTGTCCTACTTATTAGATCTCAAATTAGGATACCTCACGTGGTTTAATTTTAGTTTTAGACATGTTAGAGGATGGATTAATGTTAGTTAGGATGGTTAGAATGAGTTTCATTTGGATACCCATGGTTAGATCTAAGTGGTTTAGTCTACATGTCATATTTTTAGCCTCAACTTGTCATTTTAGTGTCTCTTTATATAATAGATTGTTTTGTATATATATAATAGATATGTTAGATATATTTCATATATTTAGATGTGTGTGGATATGTTGTTAGTGGTGTGCTTGTGTTAGAGGAGAGGAGAGTGTGGTTTGATGTGTGTCTTGAGTGGTGTGGAGAGTGAGATGTGTTTCTTTTGTCCAAACAACCCAAATTCGTCATAATATTCATCCACGTTTTTAGTAGCCGTAGCAACTTAGAAATGTCATAACTTTTAGCTTAGAACTCCGATTAATCTTCCATTTTTTTAAAAGAACCGTATCGAAGTTAGCTTTCCAAATATATATATATATATATATATATATATATATATATATATATATATATATATATATATATATATATATATAGGTCAAATGCATTATAGAACTTTCTGTAAAACTGTTTGAGCGTCAGCTGTCCGAAAGACGAACGCGTTTCGGTGTTTTCGCGATTTCGGGAGCTTTCGGACACGAAAATCTGATCCGTTTGAAGTTTCGGAAAGCTAACACAAAGGGCTACGACATACTTAAATCCTAGAATTTAGTGAAAGCCCAATTGGTACAGTATTGATTTTAAGTAGAAGACTGACTATACGACATAGGCATTTTGTGTAACCTATGAGCCTATGTAGTATGGATATTAAATGAATGTAGGTATCATAGGTTGTCGAGTATATCTATGATATAGTACATATATATATACTATATATATATATATATATATATATATATATATATATATATATATATATATATATATATATATATATATATTATTGTTAAGTTATATATGTAAGTATGTTTATTAGATGTTGGTTAGTAGAGGGTTAGATATGTTAGAATTTGTTATATGTTAATGTAAGTTATATTTGTTAGTATGAGTGTTAGTTAGATAGTAGAGGTTAGTATTTTGTTAGATATTTGAAATATTGTTAGATAGTTTGATGTTAGATATCTAGTATGTTAGATATGATATGTTAGTAGGTTATGTTAGTTCTAGATATTGGTATGTTAGCAAGTTAGTCTCTATAGGTTATATGTTAGATATTGTTAAGATGTTATGTTAGTACATTAGATAGTTAATTAGATATTTGAGGGGTATCTTGGTATCTTATGATACCAAGTTAGTATCTTAAGGTAAATATGAATTACATTTACCTTCAAGGTAAATGATTAGTTTATCTTATGACCAAGGTATTGGTTTTGGGATGCCAATATGACCAAGGTTGATATGGTATCCTAGTGTTAGTGGATTAGTGTCTAAGTGTTTGAGTTTGAGTAGGTGATGTTAGATTGTGAAAAGATTATATAGATAGGTATATATATTTTTGGGTCATATAGTATCTATATATATTATGAGAGTATATAGATATAGGTTATGGCTCATAGTGAGAATATGTATATACTTGATATATGATATCTATATGTATGTGTTAGGATGGTACTATATGGGTAAGGATATATGTGATATATATGTAATGTATATTATATAACTAAATTTGTGTACCTTGTTAGCTATGTGCCTTAATTTAGGCTATGTGTTAGATAACAATGGTACTAGTATACTTGATTATTTAAGCCATAGACTTGTTTAGACCTAGAATTGACTAACCTAGACTAGTTTGACCATTGTTGACCAAACCCTAGCTAGTTTGACCACATTAGACTAGTTGCCCTAGTTTGACTAGATTGTTAACCAGAGTTGACCAAGAGTTGACTTTGACCTATATTGACTTAGACTCATGTAAATTGCATTATAATTTCAATTACCATATAAATTGAACTCTTTATAACCTGTGTTGCTCTAACTAGGACTCTGTGACTCCAGTTGGCCATGTTTTCATATCAGCTGTTCAGGGTATCAGGCGAGTACATTCTCTGATCATTTCATACTTGCTAGGACTTATAATCATGTTCTAGATTACTTTACTTGATGCTGACACTTGTTATCATGGATTAGTACTATATGGATCTTTCATGCGATGTTATCCCCTTATAGGATATATCGGGTATTTCGTGTTCGTGTACTTTATCATGGGCATCGTGTACTCCTTGTGTTCGTATTATTCGTGTACAAATCGTGTGAAATTGTGTACTCTCATGTGCTCACATGATCATCGTGTAAAACTATACTTCGTATGCAATAACATAACTTGACTGTATCCTTGTATATTGATTGGGGACGGGGGAGTAGAAGTGGTTATGTGATCAATCTTATAGTTACTCGTGTGCAACCTCGGTAGATTACTCGTGTGCAACATCGTGCCGTTTACATAACCATCTTGTGCTCTGAATCACTAGTCACTTCAGTTCTTACTTATTGTATATATTTCTATTTTACAAGTATCTCTCTTATTTTTTATATACATCTTCTTACAGTTTATGTATCTTACTCTTTTGCATGCTTTATATTTTCTGCCATGATATGAACTGCGTGAGATATATTGTACTCGTTCCTGTCCTGATTGGACATGTTGAAAATATTACAGGTAACATAGAGATTCACAGCTAGCCTAGAGGACCAGTAGAGCTTGGAGTAGATTGTTAGTTTATGGTTTAGTTTCTACTTTAGAACTTGTATTGTAATAAGTTGAGATATTGTTTTGTTTTGAGATTGTTTGAGATTATTATTATTTAGTAGTTGGTTTTGTTGTTATTTAGTCTTAGTTATAACCTTTTGTGTTATCTTATCGTACTTAGACTGTGATTGAGATTTCATTATATCTATACTTGTCCTCCGTACGGAGTTGAGATTTGATAAGTATATTATATAATTGAGTGAATTATTGATTAGATAGTGACCTAGAACAGCGTTCTACCGTCGACACCGCGGCGTAGGCTGGACGTACCCACTTCTCGTGCCCCTACACTGGGTGCGGGTCGTGACAGGGGTAGACTTCAAAACCGATATATTTTTATCTACTAACAGCTGTCGGATGTGGTAATTGGTCCAGTCTTTAGTATGGGGAGTAGGACCTTCAGTCTTTCCCGTCTTATGTATCCTATAACAAATGTGATGATGTAACATCATTTCTTTGCTACATCTCCAGGTTATTTAGCTACATGGCACTGAACTCATCGTCCGTTGGAGTGTAATCTTCATAAGGTTCAGTGCCCCATAGAATTTTTGTGATTTCATACATCTCGTGCAGGTCCAGCCCCATTTCACCGGCTGGTGTGAAGAATGTACCGGTGTTCTAGTTGTACATTTTTGTAAGGGCCACGAGCAAGTGGCCATTCATCTTCAAGCCGTAGCAAGTAGCCGTGATGGCATAATAGAGCCTACACTCTTTCATGATGTTTTCATATCTCTGTAAGACCTACTCTGATTGTTCTGTCCAAAGTTTGGCATCAAGAATCCAATTTAGCAGCCTCAGAGTGCCAGTATGGTATGATTTGTTCATAGAGAGCAATTTGTTGACAAAGGTGTTAGAAACGAAGATCGAGACATCAGGTCCCATATCACCTTTAAGCGCTCCAGGCAGTAACTGAGTTGGGTCTAAGACAAAGACCCTCTATGATATTCAAAGGAATCCTTTCCCGAGTCATTGTATCCGTGGACTAAACTTCCAGAGTGGACTCCACCTTGCGAGGGTGTAATCAAATATGTTGTTCTCCTTGGGAAGGCTACTGGTGCATAAGAAGTCAAAGGCAAATGACGTTCTGCAGCGGTATAAATACTTGCCGGTTGTTGGAAACCATTCTCCAGGGAGTTTTCTCCTTCTTGGTCTTAGAGGTGTCAGTTCTAGTCAGAGTTAAGGCATCTCTGAATAAGAATGCTGATCTCAAAAACTTCTCTTTGTTTTGAACAAAGTCCCCGCTGGTCACTATCTATTTTAAGAAGCTTCGGATCTGATCAGCAATCATTTCATGTCTTAAAGGTGCTTGACCCTTGTTAATTTAGGTTTTTATATGAGACACTATGTCTGAGTAATTGGTACTCAACAATCCTTTCGAAGTGTCCAAATAAGATCTCCAAGTTCATTAATTGGAAATTCGAATGCAAAATCAGAAGAAAGAAGAAGGCTTAGTCAAGTTTTGACGGCAAAAAAATAGGCGCATAGATGTCTACGTGCACATTATTTGGTTTCATCAAGATTGAAGTTAGCATATGACGCATAACATAAAATGCGTATAAGTGCAAACTTTTACGACCTACACCCGGCATAAGGGTATGAGTGTGTGCCAACGTCCAGTCTACGCTATAACAACGACGTAGAACGTTGTCTAGGTCAACAATACTAACTATCAACAACTCATGAATATGCAACATAACCTGTTAATGATATCTCAATTCCAAAATGAGGACAATATAATGATAATATCCATACTCAAATATTTCTTTACATTGACTGATAGTGACTCGTAGTGCACTCATATCTCATAATTTCTTTATAGTATTATAGTGGCCTGTCATGGCGTACTTCTAATTCCCGTATTGTATAATATTGATATATAGTAGCCCTTGTTAATTTAGGTTTACTTGTATGCCCTTTATTCCGGCCTTTGCAATGGACTTGTAGCTCTCTGTCGTGAAGGGCACATTTCTAGCACACCGTTGAGTAGAACAAACTATTGATATTGTTATTGCTATAGCTCACGTAGAGTGGGGCTTACTTCTGTAGGATACACATCTCCTAGGTGGTGTATCTTCTATATATATATATACTATATATATATACCCCGCTAGGCCTGGATAATTTGGAAAGACTGCAGGGCAAGTAACCGATAAGAAATTCTCAAACTGCATATGCTAGTAATTAGGATTGTGATAACCCTAGTTAGCTAATGTATCAAGACGTACTCATTACTTGGTCGTGATTGATGGATGGTGTCCCGTCCAGTCTTGTTTAGTTTAGTCTTGTCTAGCTCCTGTCTATGCTTTACTTTTGCCAGTAAATGATTAGAGGCTAAGTCCTTCTTAGGAAAAGATCTACAACCCTGATCCTTGTTTGGTTTAAGGGTTATGGCTTCGATTTTGAGAAGTACCTAAGATCCCTTATTGCTCGTCAGCTTATCCTTTTCTATAGCTATTATATTCAGTTATTGTTCCTTTACATGTATATTGTTTATGCCAAGTTTCGAATTATGTTCTCACATGCTATACATGAGTCTTGTACTGTACATGCTCACATTCTCCAGACTACCCTCCATGTTCACATGTCTATGTTTATTTTACTTGTACCATATTTACTTTATGTCACTGGTTGTTTAATTTATGCCCCATGTTATTTTGCTTATTGTCTTTTTTATTTTCGAGATAAGTGCATTAGTAGCGCACGAGTCTCGACCTGTATTTATTTATTTATGTCTTTATCTGTTGTTATATTAGTTATTGTTGGTTTTAGTTCATAGTTTGGCTTCCTTTATGGTACTTGCTATTGGGGGTATGATCCTAGTGGTTTTGTTTGGCCAGATCTGATAGCGAAACCAGAGGATCTTCCATAACATCCACTTGATGATGATCACTCGGAGCGCCAGAGTACCTGAGTGGATGTTCTCTTTTTTACCCACTAGTATCTGTATATATATTTTTGCGGCGTTTAGCCACTAAGCACGTGTTTAGCTCATATTTTGGACTTGACTTCTACCTTCCGGTCCTGGACATGAATTGTGTTAACAATAATTAGGGGTATTTATAGGCGTAGTTAGGACTAATCTAGAACCGCTAGCACATAGCTTAGGAAGGAATATTCCAAAAAATATTCTTGGGAATATGTTAGATTCCATAGATTATTCCTTGGGATTAAGTAGCACTAATCCATGATTAATTAAGGATGGTATAGAAGTTCCCACTCTAATCCTTATGACTAATTACTAATCATACCATTCCCCTAACAATAAACTTATAGATATTTAATGTTACCACTCCAACTTAAATAATTACAACTTCGCCATTCCCAATTCATAATCACAAAATTAATAATTTTTGAATAAAATAAAAGCAAAAAAATAGAAAAATAGAAAATTCGGGAACATGTGGTTATAGACCTCCTCGTTCAATAAGCTACTTTTGATTGCCTCCATCATGACAACTCCATCAAGTACAGAGTTGCTCATCGACACCACCAATCTCCCAACTTATTGGTAGAGAACTCAAAAGCAGAAGGTCCTAAAGCTCATCATCAATGCAGACGGTTGATGATACCATGAACGTCATTTAGATGTTGTGCCACCGAGGCACCTCCGTGTACTTCGAGTTGACGAATAAGAAACATCTTATTTTTAGCCGTCTTTTGTTCGCACAACGAATGGATCTACTCCCACAAAGCTTTTGCAGAACTCTCTATGGATACGTAGTGGAACACCGAATCATCTAGTCATTGGCGGATGAATCCAACAACATTTTGATCCAATTATCTTCAGTTATCAACAAACTTGTCCGACGGTTTGGCATTATCGCTCTTCAACGAACCGTGCAAGCCCTTACACCAGAGTAGATCATCTATCCTTGGCTTTCAAATTGACAGTTCCCCCTATGAGGGTGATCATACGTGTTGTCATTTGTTCCGTAGACATGGTTGCACCTTCCCTCTCACGAACCTGAGAGCTCTGATACCAGATGTTAGGACTAGACCAGAGTTAAAAACTCTGAACCAGATGTTGAGACCAGTAAAGGAATAGCAAGCACAAATGAGAACACATTATTTTTATGACACTGTCTCCTGGACAAATTCCAATCTTTACAACCTCAAGTAAAATTACAATATTGTATAAACAATGTTGAATCCTTTGTCTAAATATTTAACCTCTCACCAAACTCAAGTAGAAAGACAAATATACAACTTGAAATCACTCACCCTACCAGTAGCAATTTCCTTGTACGAAGACAACTCCCCGCACAAATCTTCTCTCCCTATTGTCTTGGATGGCGAGCCTTAAGAGCAAAGTATAGACTTTCTCTTAGATTTTCTGCGGATAAGCATCCTAAATCTCCCACTTTGTGCTCTTCTATGTTCTTCCACCCTGGACACATATAAATAGGTTGAAAAACCTATTTTAGGGTTTAGGAAATCCCCAAAATAGCCTATAAAATCTTGCCGTCCACCAGTATCCAATGGTGCAAATTAGACCCAGAACCCGTTCAGCCTGACCGACCCAAACTCGAACCGAGTTCGGTTGGTCCCTGTAAAATATGTTTTGTTTCAAAAACCATCGAGTTCGGACCGAGCTCGGCCAGGACCAAATTCTGACCGAGTTTGGTCCCATCTTCTCCAGACTAGACTCAACAGGATACACTTTTCAACAAACTTAAATAAGTTTTTGAAAGTTCAAAACTTGATTTTAGTGACATGAGAGGGCAGGATATGATAATGGTTCTAACATGAAAGGACAATACAAAGGTGTAAGTAGTAGGGTACTAAAAGGGTATCCTAGAGCATTTTATACTCCATGTGGTTGCCACTCGCTTAACCTTGCTCTATGTGATATGACCATGAGTTCTGTTCAAGCCAAATCATTTTTTGGAGTGATACAACGAATTTATAAATTATTCTCTACTTCAACAAAGCAGTGGGAGGTCCTCAAATCTTATGTCAAGGGTCGCAATAGAAAAGGACTTACACTAAAGTCATGGTCGGATACATGTTGGAAAAGTCATGTTGCTAGTGTAAAGGCGGTAAGATTTCAAGCTCCTCGAATAAGAGATGCATTGCTTCATCTAATAGAACATAGTGTTGATGCGACCACGATGATTAAGGCCGGATCTTTAGCAAATTATGAACTTCGAAACTTTGATTTCTTTGTTAGCATGGTGATTTGGTTCAAAATTTTACAGAAAATGAATAAACCAAGGAAAATAAATGAATATTGAGGAGTGTATAAATCTCCTGCAATGTCTCATTCTTCTTTTAGAAGAGTACAGGAATACCTGATTTGAAATTGCGAAGAGTAAAGTTGAAAAGATTTCTTTGCTAGATTTTAGATTTATAAAATAAACTATATAGAAATGTGGGCCTCATTTTCGGGACTTGTCTAGGGCCTCCAAAATACTGGAGTCGTCCATGACCCACAGCCACAAATGAAGTGGCTATGTCAATAAAAAGTGGTTTTACTATAATATCAAGGTCCAAATATCATACTGCGAATCTTTCTTTGTAAGTTCAATATGTAGAAGGTCGTCCCACGGTTCCTTTGACTGCAAGGTGAAAAATATATGAAAAATAAATTAGATCCATGGATTTTTTTACTAGAAAAAAAAAAGGAAAAAATTCATGTAATTTTGGATTTTTTTTTCATAATAACGTTGTTTGATTACAATTATTTTCTTCGGGAAAACCAACTAATTTTTTATGGAAAGCTTAATTTGGGTGTTTGATTGTCATTATTTTCTAAAAAAATAATATTTTCCTATGGGTTGGACCAGTTTCATTTTCCACATTTTTGGAGCAAAATATGAAAAATGATTAGATTTTTGGAAAATAATTCTATAGAAAATATAAACTATCAAACGCTACACATTCATGAAAAAATTGTGATAAAAATATTTTCTATGAAAAAAATGTCCAATCGACATAGCCATACTCTATTCTCGAGTTCCAGATTGGTTCCAGTTGTACTTGAATACCCAAAAGAAAGAAAATGGAAATGGAAATGGAACTCCCACTGTCTGGAATATAAAGAAAGTCTGGATAAATTTTCCTTCCAAGCAAAATCTAACCTATGTATTTAGGAAAACCGGCTAGTAGAGGAAAAATTGTATGTCTATGATTATTGCAGCGATGTGCCATGGCGGTTCCAACAGGATCCTTAGCGTCCGTCAATATGAAGATGATCAATCTTCTCTCTTATGGCAGCAATAAGTCCAATTTTAATGGCCAAGACATTACACATTTGCCCCTAATTGACGGCTATAACCTGCACTACCAATTCCATCAGAAATATTATATTTAGCTTAAACAAGTAAAAGCTAAATACTGATGGTGCTTAGTAATATTTCAACCAATATATTTAGTAGATGCTTTCAAGTTCTAACCAAACTGGTATATAGCCACTAATAAGAACTCTTCCAATTGCAATGTTTTCCCTATTTGTAAATTTTGAGTCCATTTTTGTTCACCCACCAAAACCTATGTAGTGTAGATATTCACAATTCCGCTCATGGGCTACCACCTGTGAAACTAATGGTCAGAACATGTGTGGATGCTTGAATGAAAACAACATTGGTTTTAGTTTCACACGTAGCAACCCTTGAGTGGAATAATGAACATCAGTGTCATCTTTGGTGGATGAACAAAATTGGACTCTTGTATTGCTTCCTTCCCACCGTCTTAAGGAAATAAAGATAAACAAGATACTGAAGAACTTTGAGGGTGTCTTTAACAAATACAACCTGACAGTTTCATAATGAATGGCAATTGTAGGGAAAACAAGAAAAGTTACGACATCAATATATAAACCAAATGAATGTACAATGATTGATCTCTAAGATATACACCAATTATTTAGTTGACATGAAGAAACGCTAGTACACAATAAAAGATGATAGTATTCTCCTCCTCTCATTCTCTCAACTTTGTGCCGTAAAAGTTATCAAACCTGCCTGATTAGATAACATGTTACTCGAAGATTCTCGCTGACACACCAAGAATCCAAGTAACGCCTTCCATGGTCGATAAACTTTAGTTGCATAACAGCTGTGGCTTCGTCATCCTTTTAAAAGCTACCAGAAACTGTCACATATCTAGGAGGTGTTCCTGTCCACTCTTAGTATCTTAGAGAAGACTCTCTCCACTTGTTGAACAAGATCCTCGACACCATCCAGCTCTGTGCTCCATCCAATGTGATCGTCTGGTCTGACCAAGATGACCCCCTTGCTTGTCATTTGACACATCTCCCCCATGACTGCACGGACGACCTTTTCACTTCCTCGACATCCACATAATTCTTCAAGGACTCCAACTCCATTCTGCTACCAGTTGCGTTCTTAACTGAGGAACCTTGAGGCCAGATCACACACACCTTGAGTGATACTTTAAATGTTTCTGCCACCTTACAGGCTACACGAGCCAGGTCATAAGAATGTCTCTCTGGAGCTATAATGAGAAGGAATTCAAGTTTGTCTCCAGGTACCAGATCCAAAGTAGAGAAGGTCCCCTGACTCAAAAGTTCGGGGAATGAGACGAGGGAGACTAAAATCAGCGTCATGTGTTCAAAACAGAGAGAAACAAACCTGCGCTGATGGTGCATTAAGTACTCTCACTTGCATATGTGGCAGTCTTGAACCTGGTTTGGCAGAGGGGACATATTCCCTTGAACCCCTCCTAATAGAATCTGAATTTATTGTGCCCTTCATTTTGTCATTGCAGTCGCCAAATATTGCTCCTTCATGATACCTGATATATGCAGCCAACATGTGTAAAGAAATTTATTCAAGAAAGGAAAGAGAACCTTTGAGGCTCCATATATTTAAATACCCACTATATTGATCATACGAGGCCTGTTCTTTGTGACTAAAAGTTTTAAAGACACTTGAGTTGGTTTGGAAGCATCAACTGTGTATATAACTGGCAATTGTAGAAGTTCTAGAGGGATGTGTAAGTACCATCCACAATAATTAGATTTTTCTTGGCAGACTTTTGCCGGTCATGGAGGTCTTAAGTCAATATAAACAGCATGACTTTCCAAATTGGCCAATACAAAAATTTCACGGTAAGGCTGTGCTTTCAAATCTCCCAATGTATATCCTAGGCAATACACGTGTGGTGGTTGTGGACAATGTTCTGCATGAGAGAAACTACTGCCGTCTTTCCTCTTCCTCAAGACCTCCCTAACAAGTGATTCTTCTTTGCATGACTTGTACAGGAACAATATGGCAAGTCTGCTTTGCACCATATAGCATTTAACTTTTATGGCAAGCCATTCTAAGTTTTATGGCAAGCCTCACTATATCTGTACCTTCCACAATCTGGAATTAGGAATCAACTCTAGAGCTGTGCATTATCCGGTTCGGCCAACTGACCTTATTTTTAGACTCTGAAGCAAACAGAGAAAATATCCATATACAAAACCAACCAAATAGATATAGTCCAAAACCGAACGAAGTTTTACAAATTTCGGTACAAACACCTCAACATCTGCCACTCTACAGCTTCCCACTCCTAAATGGAATAATATGGTCAGTCTCCTCGGTACCATATGTTGGTGTTTTGCCTTAGAGACTAGAAAAATAGTCCCACATTGCCTAGGCCAAATGGATTGTATCTCTATATAAAGCTTTGTTTGTGTTGAGAGAATCACATAAGGTGTGGAGAGGCACATGGGTGCCATGTGGGGGTGTTTTTCTAGAGAAAAGAAGGCTAACTCCACAAACAAGCATTCATCTTTTTGTCATGCTCATGGGATTATTTTTCTATGGAGCTAAGCCCCGAAGGCTTAGCGACTCGGACTCGGGCTCGGGCTCAAGGGCGCAAAGTGGCACTTTGTTGGCGCACTTGGCACGTCAGCATCGGCGCATGGCGCTTTGTGCACTATTTGATGCGTGCGTCTTATGTGCGAAGCGCTCGTCGCATGCGCGGGCTAAGCGCAGCTATGCACGTTTGCGCTATACGCACATGCGCTGATGCGCTACTACGCGCTTGCGGTATTGCGCGTCTGTGTTGCTGCGCAGCTGCGCGTAAGCGCACGGGCTGAGTGGGCGCAGGGACGCAGGTGGCGGATGATGTGGTTGTTTGGAAAATTTGAACGGTTATGGAAAGATTGAGTCAATTATTCATATCCATCTTTTATGGGATTTGAATTTAATTCATTCAAATCATTCCATTATACGCTCCTATCTTTTCGCAACCAGTTACGGCCAGCATTAGAGATTAGGATTTCAGCTCAACTCTATAAATACTCTCTTCGTGCCTTCATTGTGGAGACACAGAAATTAAGAGACGAAGAGAGTTGCGCCGCCGCTGCCATTGGAGTCCATTAGAGTTTAGCGAGTTCGTGAAAGGAGGTGACAGCGAGCGTTCCAGAAGTTCTTTCGAACTTGCTGGTTCCTGGGAGCAGATCGCAGTAGGACGAATCTTGCTTTGAGCAACGGTGATCTTCATCATCCCAGCAAAGTTGTCTTCATCAACTCCGGTTCTCACAAAGAGACCGACGAGTCATCAACCTCGTATCTCACAAAGAGAACGAGTATTCATCTCCGTGTCTCACTAAGAGATCGAAATTTCCATCTAAGATCTGTTTCGGAAATAACAATCTCAAAGCAAGATTCAAATCTGATGGAAAAAACCATGCACAACTTCTCCACACAAGTTTTAACAAACTTGAGAAGTTTATGGAAAGCATTACAACGTCTGGAAGAGAAATGTCAGCCTTAATTTCAACTCGTGGCCGTCAACTACGTGTTGACAGATCCTGAGCCTTTAATTCCAAGGGTGAAAATGCTCGATGGGTTGCTGAAACCACGGCTTTGCAGTCGAAGTGGAGGAGAGATAACAGCCTCTGCAAGTTGTTAATCCTGAATTCGATGGAGGACTCTCTAGCGGAGTCGTACAGCAAGACGGTCAATGCAAAGGATGTCTGGGAGTCTGTAGAGAATCTCTACAAGGCAGATGAGAACAGAAACAAGATCCATGTAACCGAAAAGGTCTGGAGGATGCGGTTTGAGGATGACAAAACCATGTTACCTCAAGTCAATGAGGTCCTCAAATTACGTCAGAAGCTGGCGGATGACGGTATGCCCTTGGTCGATACTTTTGTCGTCAGGGGTATCGTCGCCAAGCTCCCACCTGGCTGGAGCATTTTCATCGCGGACATGCACCGCAAGAAGATAGAAGTGGATCTGGAACGCCTCTTGCACTGGATACATGTCGAAGATAAGGTGAGGGCTCAACTCAAAGTGGACACATTGTCCAAGCAGATGGCCAAGGCCAACATGGTGCAAGGAGAAAATTCTAAAGTGAAGCAGAAGGCTCCCTACCAAAAGAAGAAAGACGTTCACCATCTGAAGGTGAAGTCGGCTCAGTTCAAGCCAAGTCCAAAGATCTTGGGACTTGTTTCAACTGTGGTTTGAGGACGACAAAACCATGTTGCCTCAAGTCAATGAGATCCTCAAATTACGTCAGAAGCTGGCGGATGACGATATGCCCTTAGTCGATGCTTTTGTTGTCAGGGGTATCGTCGCCAAGCTCCCACCTGGCTGGAGCATTTTCATCGCGGACATGCACCGCAAGAAGATGGAAGTGGATCTGGAACGCCTCTTGCACTGGATACATGTTGAAGACATGTTGAGGGCTCAACTCAAAGTGGACACATTGTCCAAGCAGATGGCCAAGGCCAACATGGTGCAAGGAGAAAATTCTAAAGGGAAGTAGAAGGCTCCCTACCAAAAGAAGAAAGACGTTCACCATCTGAAGGTGAAGTCGGCTCAGTTCAGGCCAAGTCCAAAGATCCTGGGACTTGTTTCAACTGTGGCAAGAAGGACCACTGGAGGAGGGACTGCAAGGAGAAACCAAAACAAAAGGAGCAAGGTGAGATTAACTTTGTTGCTATGATTGCACAGGTTGACTCAACTGGAGTTGACACGAAGGTGGATAGACACTGGGACATCGTGTCATGTTTGCTCTAAGAAGGAGTGGTTCACCACATACCAACCTGTTTCTGAGAAGGTTATGGTGGCGAACCAGACACGAGCTGAAATTCTTGGGATCGGGACAGTGGTACTGCAAATGACTTCGAGAAAGTCGCTGACGTTTCAGAAGGTGAAGCACGTACCTACTATAGCCAAGAACCTGGTCTCAGAAAGTCTGCTCTCCAACGCAGGCTTGAGGATGGACATTAACGCTGGTCAGGTCGTTATGTCACATAAAAGAACATACTTCGAAAAGGCCTTTTATACCGAAGGGATGTTCAAACTTCAACTTGTAAGTCTAATGGAGATAATTAATGCAATCTCTTCTTCTGGTTATTCTCTTGAGTTGTGGCATAATAGACTAGGACAGTTCATTATAAAAGAATAAACAAGATGTCTAGTCTAGGACTTATCTCCAAATGTGGGGGTAAAGAGTTGGAGAAGTGTGAGTTCTGTGCGCAGACTAAGATCACTAGAAAATCGTTCAAGTGGGTAAACCGAAGTATAGATCTTCTGGAGTTGGTGCACTCAGATATATGTGACTTCAAACAGTTCTCCACAAAGGCCGGGATGAAGTATTTTATTGCTTTCATCGACGACTTCTCAAAGTTCGCGTTCGTTTATCTGCTCAAGTCTAAAGATGAAGCGTTTGAGAAATTTAAGGACTTCAAGGCTGAAGCCGAGCGTCAAACCGGACAACAACTCAAAAGTCTCAGAAGTGATTAAGGTGGAGAGTATAGGTCTCATAAATTCGCATCAATCTGCAGAGAACATAGAATTGTCAACAAGATGACTGCTCCGTACTCCCCTCAATCAAATGGTGTTGCAGAGAAGAAAAACAGAACGTTAACAGAGATGATGAACTCAATGTTGCTGACTGCGGATTTTCCATATTGCTTCTAAAGTGAAGCAGTACTTACGGCTACGTTCATTTTGAACAGGGTGCCGCATGCAACTTCGGAAGTCACTCTTCATGAACTCTAGTTCAAGGTCAGATCCAACTTGAATGTCATACGAGTGTGGGGGTGTCTGGCGTATGTGAAGCTTCCGGATTTGAAGATTCAAAAGCTGGAAACAAGGACTACGAAGACTATATTCTTGGATTATGCTGATAAGAGTGATACTCGGAGGTTCCTTGATATTGAGTCAAATCATATCATTGAATCTCGCGATGCAGAATTCTTTGAAGATAAATTTGCAAGGCACAAGAACATTGTTCTCGCGGACATTACGGAGAACAGTGTGAGTCCGCAGGAGGCTCAAGTTCCTTACGAAGATGTAGTCCAAGAAGAAATTGTAGAAACAACTGTTAAACCAGAACTCGCAGAACCAGTATCTAAACGAGTGAAAGACAGAAGGACTTCGGAGAGGATTTCGTCACCTATCATGTGAAAGCAGATCCGCTTACCAATGATGAGGTGATGAAGACCAGAGACGCCGTCTTCTGGAAGGAGGCTATTAGTGATGAGTATGACTCGATAACCTCCAACAACACGTGGGTGTTGATCGATCTGCCTGAAGGAGCAAAACCAATCGGATGTAAATGGACTTCAAGAAGAAGATGAAGGCCGATGAAACTGTTGACAAGTTTAAGACAAGATTAGTTGCCAAGGATTTTCTCAGAAACAGTGGATCGATTATTTGGACACATATGCTCCAGCAGCGCGAATGACGACCATCAGGATGTTGATTGCTCTGAGCGCAATTCATAAGCTGGTCATTCATCAGATAGATGTTAAGACCGCTTTCCTGAATGGTGAATTGACCGAAGAGATTTACATGCAACAGCCAGAAGGATTCGTCATCAAGGACCTCGAAGACAAAGTCTGCAAGTTGGTAAAATCTCTGTATGGTCTGAAGCAAGCTCCCAAAATGTGGCATGAGAAGTTTGATAAAGTCATAAGATCAAACGGCTACAGGATCAGCGAGACAGACAAGTGTGTGTACACAAAGTTCGCTTACGGGAGAGGAGTTGTCATTTGTCTGTACATGTACGACATGCTGATCTTGGGTACAGATCTAGCAAGTGTCATTGAGACAGAAGTTTCTCTCGTCTAAGTTCAGCATGAAGGACTTAGGGAAAGCTGAAGTTATCCTGGGAATAAAGATCATCCGGACGAAAACTAAAGTGGTATTGTCACAGTCTCATTACATTGAGAAGATGCCCACACGCTATGGGTATCAGGATCTTCTAGGGATCGATACGCATATAGGTGTGACAAGAAGCTGAAACTAAATCCGAGGAAAAGCGTCAGACAATTGGAGTATTCAAGCATCATCAGGAGTTTGATGTATGTGACTGATGCCACAAGACCTGACATAGCTTTTGTCGTGGGGATGCTGAGTCGGTTCACGCGCAATCCAGGAGTGGAGCACTGGAAAGCTGTGAAGAGGGTTATGAGATACCTCAAGAGGACTCAGAAATATGCACTGCACTACTGCGAAGATCTAAAAGTAGTGGAAGGATTCCGTGATGCAAGCTGGTGCTCAGAAGTAGAGTGAAAGGTCCATAGGAGGATATGTCTTCTCCAATGGGTGGAGCTGCTATATCGTGGAAGTCGAAGAAACAGACTATGTTGTCTCACTCTTCTATGGAATCTGAGTTCTATGCACTGGCGGCTGCAGCGGATGAAGCAGAATGCTTCGGGAGCTCATGTATGATCTTCCAATGGTTGGTGCGCAGATACCAACAGTACTGATATACTGCGACAACCAGGCGACTACAGCAGTAGCATCGAATGACCTCTTCAATGGCAAGAAGAGGACTGTGCGTCTAAGGCTCAGAACGGTAAATGATCTTATTAAAAGAGGAGTCATTGCCGTGGTTGATGTTCGGAGTCAGGAAAATCTAGCAGATCCGTTCACCAAAGGTCTCAAGCGCCAGCTGGTTGAAGACACACATGTAAGATGGGCTTGAAAATACTCTGATATTGTGTCTTTGTAATTCTACTATAAAGTTTTATGCTATTAGTTCAAAGAGAAATCTACTAGGCATCTAGCTTTTAGTTCAAAGAAGGACCATTAACTAGAAGAATATCAGGTGCAGTGGACAATCCTTTGGTATACTGCAGGGTCACGGACCTAGAACCACTGTTAATGGACAGTCCTCTGGATATTGCGGGGTCACGTACCCAGAACCACTGTTAGTGGGCAATCCCTTTGAAATATTGCGGAGTTTTAGACCCAGAACTACTGTAAATAGGCAATCCTTTGGGACGTTGCGGGGCTATGAACCCAGAACCACTATTGTCTATTGTTTGTTCTTTGTATAGAACAAAGTCCTGTGGAAAGATGGCTTGGAAGCCTTAATAAGTTCTCGGACATTTGGGATGTCCGACGTGCTTTGCAGGAAGCACGGGTAGCACAGCACTACAAAGGAGCGTAGTACTCCATGCTACAGTGGGGTGACACCACATGAGGTATCTAGTGAGAGTAAAGCCTCGACTTCGGGCCATGTCATAGCGGCGTAGCACCGCACATAGGCAAGAGGGTCTAATGCTATATAACGAAGAGTGGTAGGCAACACTACAAAGAGGCTGGGCCTCATGTTACAGTAGGTGGCACCATATGAGGCAGTGCCTCGGCTTTGCAAGCCATGTCACGGTGGCGTAACACCGTAAGGAAGCGAAAGGCTTCATGCTCGATAGTTTGGCACTACAAAGAGGCTAGGCCTCATACTATAGGTGGCATGACACCACATGAGACAGTGCATCGGCTTCGGGCCATGTCATAGCGGTGTAACACTGCAAGGAAGCAAAATGCTTCATGCCAAAGACTCTTTAAAAGAACTCACCTAGAGTGTATGGATAGAGATTTAAGCCGTCTCTTGAGGGAAATCTTGTATACACCAAAGATACATACACCGAAACCAGGCTGGCACAAGACCTTTAATGTTCAACCAGAAGCACAGTTAATGTCATTTTATAAGTGGAAAGAATTACAATTATGGTGCAGAATTCAAGGCTTAGTTCATTCTTGTATCAAGTTGTTATTTAACCTATACGGGAAGATTCACGTCGTAGCGACATCTATCCTAATGCATGATGGACAGTCACTGTGGGGAACGCTCAACCCATATATAGAGATATGTGAAGGATTGTTGGTGTCTTGTCTTAGGACTAGAAAAATAGTCACACATTGCCTAGGCCAAATAGATTGTATCTCTATATAAAACTTTGCTTGTGTTGAGAGAATCACACGAGGTGTGGAGAGGCACATGGGTGCCATATGCGGGTGTTTTTCTAGAGGAAAGAAAGCTAACTCCACAAACAAGCATTCATGATTTTTGTCATGCTCATGAGATTATTTCTGTATGGAGCTAAGTCCCGAAATAGCTTAGCGACTCGGACTCGGGCTCAAGGACACAAAGTGGCGCTTTGTTGGTGCACTTTGCACTTAGCACGTCAGCATCGGCGCATGGCACTTTGTGCGCTATTTGATGCGCTCATGCGCTCGTCTTATGCGCGAGCCGCATGCGCAGACGCATGTGCAAGGGCATGCACAGGGGCATGCGCGGGCTAAGTGCAGCTATGCGCGTATGCACGTTTGCGCGTCTGTGCTGCTGCACAGCTACGCGTAAGCGCACGGGCTGACGGTCTAAGTGGGCGCAGGGACGCAGGTGGCGGATGATGTGGTTGATTGAAAGATTTGAACGGTTATGGAAAGATTGAGTCAATTATTCAAATCCATCTTTTATGGGATTTGAATTTAATTCATTCAAATCTTTCCATTATACGCTCATATCTTTTCGCAAGCAATTACGGCCAGCATTAGAGATTAGAGTTTCAGCCCAATTCTATAAATACTCTCTTCGTGTCTTCATTGTGGAGACACAGAAAGTAAGAGACGAAGAGAGTTGTGTCGTCGCTGCCATTGGAGTTCAGCGAGTTCGTGAAAGGAGGTGACAGCGAGCGTTCAGAAGTTCTTTCGAACTTGCTGGTTCCTGGGAGCAGATCACAGTAGGACGAATCTTGATTTGAGCAACGGTGATCTTCATCAACCCAGCAAAGTTGTCTTCATCAACTTCGATTCTCACAAAGAGACCGAGTCATCAACCTCGTATCTCACAAAGAGAACGAGTATTCATCTCCGTGTCTCACTAAGAGATTGAAATTTCCATCTAAGATCTGATTCGGGAATAACACCATATAGCATTCTAAGTTCTATGACAAGCCTTCCTAAGTTTCATGACAACTCTGCAAGCCTCTTTCTATCCTCAGCTGTCATAGTTTGGAAGTAGGAAACAACTATAGGAATGTGTATTTGGTCCATCTGCTCAGTTAAACCTATTTTTAGACTGAAACTGTGAACAAACCAGTAAAACACCATATAGTCCAAAACCGAACTGAGTTTCACAATTTTTGGTTCCAAAACCTTGACCTATGTCATCATGTGGGATGGCCAACAGAGACTACAGGGCCAGTGGCATTGTGACGATGGGGCATATAGTAATGCCAAAGATGAGGTCGACAAAGTAGTAAACCGCAAAGAAGAAAAGGGAGGAAATCAATGACAGCGGAGGATGGGTCGACAAAAGGGAGCTGTTTATGTTCGGTTAGAGAGAATGACCACAGCTATTTACAGTTCGAGCTTACTTGTTTTTGGTTATGAATATTCATACTAGTTGGAGTCTAAGGATTGATTCATTAAGGTTATTTGGGCTACGTTTCCCAAAATCAGCTTCCTAAACACCAACTGAACCGGACCAAGCCACATCAAATAGGCCAAATTTGATCATCTTGGTTCGGCAATTCAGTTTAGAGTGAATATTGCACATTCCTAAACAGCTGTACAAAGAAGTTGATATATAATTGTAATCAGGTTAGCAATAAGGTCAATCTTTAGTGCCGCCCCATAGACCAAGTTATGCTCTACGGTCAACCCCATTGTGAGGGAAAAGACTCGAAAAACACAGGAGATTGCTAACAAGAAACAAAATTCACACAGAAGACAATTTAAAATGAAGAAAAATCAAAAGAAGCCTATCAGAAGGAATATAAACTGTAACAATCGTGACATTTAATAATGCAGCAATCATGCAAATATAAGACCGACCTGAAACCAAGATCCTCAGCAGGAAACTGGAGTTGAAGGCTCTTCCCCTCCTCAAGTATACTCCGGACCCTTGCGAGCCTCAAAGAGCCAAGTGGGTTGTTTTCATTTAGAAAGAACTTAGATAGTTGAGATCGACCTACAGAAAAAATCCCTTCCAGTACAGCTTTCTGAAAGCTAGAAGGAAAAATGGAGCCAAGTCTGCTGTTTATCACCTGATGGACTGCGCAGCAAGATGTGATTCCACAAAGTGGTAAGAATCAAGGCTTACAAACAGCTGACAAGGTGCAGGTTACAAGTTATAGGATTACATCACCTGAATTTGCAATGGTTGGATCAAGGCCAAGAGCATTTGGAACTGACATGGCTGCTTTGAAGTTTTGAACACTTAATGCTGTGTTAAAGATGGCTATCTGCAATCAGTCAAGAGAAGATGTTAGTATGTAATTAACCTATAAATATACGAAAGCGGCAGAAATTGTGAAAGAAACAGTACAGGCCTACGCTCCATCTCATAGGTTTGAATTATGGAAGGTGAAGCAGCATCCTTCAATAGAGCGCTGATTTTCCAGGCTAGATTATGGGCATCCTGGATGCCAGTATTCATTCCTGGAAGGTCAAATGGTCTTCAATAAGTATAGGTTTCACATGAAAGTTATATTCAACAGCAAAGACATATCTAAGCCTATTAGAGATAATATAGTGCTTCCAGTAGGCTGTAAATATCCATTAGTTAATAGTCTTCTTGCATATTATTATTCGAGATGGATCTATTAATTCATAATGAACCGTCACCTGTCTAAACTTCAAAATTGAATGTTGTAAAAGAAGGGCTCATAACAGGTGACCTGAACTGTTTTGGAGAGAATACATCTCCCAAACACATGATAATGGCATACGGGCCAAGACACATTACAAGGGCATTTGGTTCCAAAGGCTTATGAACCAAGACAAGAAGATGATGGGGCTTAAGTCTGAAACCTCATCTGATGTCTTGTAAATGAGGTACAAGCTTCAGAAAACTGGGATATATGTGTAAATAATGAGACTGGAAAAAAATAATCAGAATATGTGCTTACTTTTTCATTTGGCTAGATCACATCAATCATACTTAGTATTTTTTTATCATTGTTTCTTTCTTTTTCTAATAAATAAATTTTCCTCTACCTCTAGTAGCACTCGGCTCCTAGAATGTGCTATTTCCATTTATAGAGAACAAGATATCCGCTGATACCGAAACGTATTTGTTCAAAAATATGTATCAGCTGATACCGATACGTATTCGCCGTATCGTCAGTTTTGTTATGTCTGATCCAATACTCACCCCACGTATGCTGGCTGATACCGAAATTCAGATGTAGCAAAGAAAAAAACTAAAAGCCACAGAGAAGTATGGCACAAAATAATGTCAACACAATGACTCAATCATGTTGAAGATCAACTTGCTAGAGCGTCAATAAATTTCTTATCAACACAATGTAACCATTACCATTTGTGAAGTTGTATAATATAAATTCACAGTGTTCATATATATATATATATATATATATATATATATATATATATTCGCAGATGACCTCTAGTCTAGTGGTTAAGAGAGATGCATGCGGCCCAAGTGGTCAGGAGTTCGAATCCCAATGGGAGCGATTCCAGAAACAATTTACCTAGTTCCAAAATATATATAATATTATATATATATATAATATATATATTTTTTTTTTAAAAAAAAAAAAAAAAAAATTATATATATATATATATATATATATATATATATATATACTATGTTACCTGGACTCGGGTACAGGTGTCGGGTACGGGTATATATCCAAGAGTCGGGCCCTTCAAACTCATAATTGAAGGACACACAGACTCGGCTAAAAGGATCCAAATTTTGGGTATGGGTACGGGGATATGACTAAGGTTTCGTAAAAAGACAACCTGTAATTATAAATTACTAGTAAACTTTACTCAACTAGTTGAATAAGTCCCTAAGGGACCGTCCTTTCAGCTCTCCTACTACTTAATTACCAGTATACCATATTAAAATAAACTATCTACATAATTACCAGATTAAATAAACTATCTACATTATTACCACATTAAAATAAACTATCTACTTCACTACCAATCTTTTGATTGTCACCATGAAGGATCCGATTGTCACCATGGAGGATCGGATACGGATTTCATACCCATACCCATGTCCTAAAGGGTCGACACGGGTACTTCTCCTTAAAGTGGAGAGTCCGGGTAATATATATATATATATATATATATATATATATATATAATATATATATATAATATATATATCCTTTTTTTCATATATATATATAATATATATATATTATATATATATGAAAAAAAAGGATATATATATATATATATATATATATATATATATGAAAAAAAATGATATATATATATATATAATATATATATATAATATATATATATATATACATATATGGAAACCCCCCCCCCCCCACTTTATTCATATCAAGGCGCAAGATATCGAAGCCTTTACAAGTAAGCGCAAAAAGTAAGGAAAAAAAAAAAAAAGCCTCCTACTCCTCGATCAGAACGTCAGAAGAACAAGGACTGCCAGAAGTCCTCTTGACCGTGTTTGCAGTGTCTGCTGACTTTGTGCGTCTGTCGGAGAGCCTTCCGGATGAGTTGGTTGGACGAATATTGATGGCCCTCGTATCTGAATTTGTTGCGGTTTTTCCAAATGATCCACGTAAGGACGGCTGCCACGATCTGATGGCCGTGAGAGACGCTACTCCAAGTGGCCAGAAGATCGTTGAAGCTCCCACCGTCCTGGTCCTGTATGCAACGGTGAGATAGAGCGGTCCAAACCCTTGCAGGCAAGTCTCCTGAGTACAAAATGTGGTCAACCGTTTCAGATTGTCTCGCCGTGCAGCAATGACACGCAGATGCTAAACTGAAGCCGATGGTATTGAGAGCGTCGGCAGTGGGGAGCTTCTTGCGAAACGCTCTCCATATCAGAAAGGACCATTTTTTTGGAATGCAAGATTGCCAGAAAGATCCAATGGATGGGGAAGGCACCCCAATGCCACGAGCAACACTTCTGACCGATGCAACCGAGAAGGATCCGTTGGCCGTAATAGACCACTGCAGAACGTCAGGTTCCGTTCTGATCTTAAGCCCAGCATCGAGGAGCAAAGTTTCGGCCTCTTCCCCACTCCATTCTCGGACCCTATCCCAGTTCCAGTCGCCGGAGTAATCCCACATATCTCTGATCGTACTGTTGGTAGGGGCAGTCGGAAACTGGGGTAGGAGATCTTCCCCGGACCAACGTTCGGAGAATAAAGATGATTCGCCCGATCCCAGCTGGAGACGGATCAGAGGCTCAACAAAACTCCGTTCATGAAGAATGTGCCGCTATGACGCGGAGGATCTGTAGTTGAAATCAGCGTCGGACGGATGAATGTGCTTGAAATATCTGGCCTTCATGAACCGCGTCCAGAGATTTCGGCTTACTCGAAGCTTCCACCACAGCTTCATCGAGAAAACGTCAACGACGTGCGACAGCCTGCAAAATCCAAGACCTCCATCATCGCTGAGTTTGGCCATAGTGTCCCAACTCGCCTAATGATGCTTGTCCTTACCGTCGCAGTGTCCCCAGAAGAAGCTGGCGAAGAAGTTTTCAATGGAAGTGAGCGCCTTCTTAGGGGGAGCAAGTGGCTAGGGTGTATATAAGGATAGAGGAGAGCACGTGTTGAATCAGGATCTTCCCTTCAAGCGATAATGTAGCGTTGTGCCATCCCTCAAGTTTTTTTCTAACCTTGCCCACCAGCCCTTCAAAGATGCCCGCGTTGGATCTGTCGTACAGCAATGGACACCCCAAGTAGTAGTAAGGTGGATAAGCAACAGAGAAGGAAGTTATGTTAGTAAGAGTGGAGGCGTGATCTCTATTGGTCTTGTGGTGGACATAGATGACACTTGCTGGGGTTGACGCGCTGACTAGAGCATTTGGCGTATCTCTGCAGCGTGTTGTGAACCACCTCCACCGACCCGACGTCCCAGAGGAGAAAATGAGGATATCGTCAGCATACGCCAGGTGAGTGATGATCGTACAACCGCTAGAGGGGTGAAAATGCTGAAAATTCGGAGAACCCACCATTTTGTTCAGATTTTTATTCAGAGCTTCCGTGGCGATGATGAAGATGGTGGAAGATAAAGGTTTGGATGAATTATGAGCATGCATAAATGGATGTAAGATTGACTCAGTTTAAGGAATATTTGGAAAATTTCTTATGATTAAGGTAACCGATGCATGATGATAATGCTTGACGGATTTTGAGGATGAATGGGTCAGCCAGTGTTTTGGCTGAATTGGAATTGAAGATTGAATTAATCAGTAAATGTGAGGATTGCTATTAGTTGTGGATTAATACTGGGATGACCTTGTGATTGTGCAAGTGAGATAGATGCATGTATCGAGAACTAGTTGGATCGAAGTTTGAAAGCAAGTTAGTAAGACAGAATTTGATTGAGAATTTTAACTTGTAATTGGCAAATGAGATTTTTATGACTTGTAATGTGGAAATCGATTTTACGGCTTGTGATAGGTAATTTTGAGATTATAACTCGTGATTTTGTGATTAAGGTATACGAATTCGGATTGAGGATATAGACTATTAGAGTTGCTTGGATTGATGTTTTTAAATCATAATATAATCGAGGATGATTGTGAATGAATTTACCTTAGGAAAGGCTTTGTTGGATAGACATCGACTCATGGACTTGGTAATGATGTTGTTAGCAGGATATCTGTGATGGATGATTGTTGCCTGGAGTAGGAGTTTGGGTAGAATTCCTTAGATTGCTGAAACAAATAGCGGTCTAGTCTTGTTGACGCTAACACCTAAACAAGATCTTAGTTCAGTCGTCGTTCTAACTTCGCCGGATCGTAGCTTCGCCATAAGCTAATCCCGTCACGTCATTAAAAAAAGCTAGTTTTGTAGTCGTATCATAGTCAAAAGCTAATTTGGCCAACTTTGTTGGACACACCAAGGACGTGTTGTCACTAGCTCTCGTCATCGACAATAGGCAGATCGTATTGATGTTGAAAAACAAGACCATCAAGCTCTAGAAAACCCTAGGTTTGGAATCTCACCAAATGTAAGTCGAGGGACATGGAAGCTATGTCAATGTTGCAACAATGAGTCCATATGGTTCTCTTTGTGCAAGTAGCGAGAAGAATGGAGTATCAGTCGAGCCTATTGAAGAGAGTAGCATAGCCCGACGCCAGCTTCGTTGTATGATCATCTAGACTAAATCAGACTTTTAAAGGCATTATAGGACGTACGATATTTCAATCACCCCGACAAATCAGCAAAATTAACCTAAACAACGTCAAACATAGGTTAAACAATTTGCGTTGTAGCTTGGAAGCCAAATAGGCTACTTCAAATGGTCAGTACACCAGTAGTAATTCAAAGTATTTTGAAATCCAAACCAGATCCTCACAAATTTTTGAAAACATGAAAGGGGTTTTGTTGACACTTCAAAAAGACAGCTCCTAGACAACGCATCAGTCAGTTTGTACACTGCCATACTCATGCAACTTTCATCCTATAGGCGAGCATATAGCCAAACTAGCTAGCATCGTCGCACAGGCGAGCTTATAGCCGAATTGGCTAACTCCACTGAAGGCCAACCTCGCCGTAGGCTTAGCCTCGTCATCCCAAGAGTGGGATCTTAGGCTAATAGCCCCATGACTCTAGGGGGGACTTTTATCACCTATTATTGGTCACTACACCCATAAAATCTCAAATCAAATGGGATATTGATGAATACCTAATTAATAGGATAAGGTCATTATACATAAAATATCCCATATAGGATATTAAAGGTAGACAATTGTTTAGTCTCGTAACTCTCTTCGACCAGTCGACACGCATCATCGAAGGCTCCTAGCTTCGCCAGATGAAGCTATAATAGTAGAAAAAACCCTATTTGGATGGGATAATTAATGGGACAGTTATCCCTAACAATTAATCCTTATTTGGATGGGATAATTCATAGTGGCCAACCTGCCTATAGCTTAGCCTACTAGCGGACTAGTTTCGCCGCTCATTGGACTAGCCTCGTCAAAGGCTAATAGGTTCGTCATATAAAGTTGTAAAAGCAAGTAATCCCATGAGTGGGATTATAGGGAACATTTACGCTACAATAGACTTTATAAATATCACTCATACGAGCTGAATATAGTTGGTTGGAACTTCCGTAGTTCGCAATAGAGAGAATTCTCTCTTACTTCTACAACAGAAGTTAGTTTCTTGTTTTCAAGTACCATGCACATAAAAGGTAAAGTTGGTAGCTCATCCAGGTTATGCTTAGTTTATAACTCATTATACACTATCTAGTGTTAAAAGTTTGTATTTTCCCCTTTCTTAGGCCCTAGCTTGTCCACCCCCCAATATTCTACTTGTTGATATTAATGTTATTTTAACACGGACCTCACAAGTCTGAATCAATTAGTGTACTCAAGAATGCAATCTATGATTGTCATACTAAACCAATTGAAGCAGGAAAAATAGGATCATGTGTCTGAATCTACTTACTGATGATTGGCACCATATATAGCACCATAGAGATTGTGATTCTTGGTTTTTACTGCATTACTTTCTACTACAACCAAGGATATGATAGCCATGATGTTGTCATGCTACTGTTCCTTGTACAATTTTTATTAAAAGTTATTTGTTTTTTCCAGATAGATTATCATTCCATGAAAGAAGATGAGAAGTGTTCGAGCCTGTGGAGGATGTATTACCAAGTGTATCACTTTCTCACTACAAGCAAGACAAATAGGTTTCAGAATCATATGTTATGATTTCAGAATCCGTTGTTAGTCGTTGTGGCTTTGGAATGTGGTTTTGAAATAACATATTAGTCGTTCCAGATTCCGAAACTGCAAGGACTGTACATTTGGCAATCATATCTGTGGTGCTCTGTTAATTTTCTGACTAATTAATTATATCCCGCGTAGGAAAGGTGAGATGCTAATTTCCCTTATTTTCTTTCTCCAGACAAACTATTGTGTCGACCTCAAAATCTCCCCCTTGTTGTGACCGGAAAAAGTGTTGCCATACCTCCCAGTCAAACTCCAGTCCGGTCCAGCTGCCCGACCTCAACTTCCTTATCGTTGGCCAAGTACGTCCACTCCCTCTGAACCTGTATTGCTACCACCGCAACGACCATCTTCGTGACGTCAATGTCTTCTTGAAAGTACTCCATTTTTCTTTCCTTTGTCCAATTTTCACGGCACCTCCGCAATCGAGCTTCTTGTGCGGTAGCTGGCCAGGATCCGTGACAAAACCCGATTGTTGAGGTTTCTCCCTCTCCATAGCGACGAATGTCAAGATCTCAAATCACTATTGTTCTGATGGATGAGAAAGAAGGCCTTCAATTTTTATTTTCTGATTTCCCCTTCCTCTGTTGTAATGGTTCTACAATTCCTTGTCTATTTGTAAGTGTTTTCTTTTGGACCTTGGTTTGGCTCCACTTTTCTATAGATAATGGACCTATCTATTTAAGATAATGTTGATATTTCATTTCCTGGGAACCAATTACTTTGATAAGAAATGCATTTGGATGGCAGAAGAAAGTAGCTGTAGAAATTGATTGTTTAACGTTTATTATATATATTTTTCATGATTTCTAATTTTCTTTTTCTTTTTGGTTCAGTTCAATAGGAATTCAATAATATCCTATTGAATTGAGAGAGAAAAAACTTGCATTTCTCTTTTCCTTAGTAACTACTAGGATCAACGACACATCTACCAACCCTTGGGTGAGGACTAGCAAGCCAGTGAAGGTTCGTGCTTGGCTTCTTGGTCGATAAGGAACATATTTTCTGTTTTAAATAATGACATTCTTGAATTCTTATGTAC